>JAIVFJ010000269.1:0-83183 GCA_025765615.1 Zopfochytrium polystomum | reverse complement strand
GCGCTTCTTGGTTGCCACTGAGGTCTTTGCTGAAGCAGCTGTTCCATCTCAAAAGTGCCATGGTGAGCAGAGTGTCTGCTGTTCTTCTCTTTGCTTTGCTGGTACAGCGTGTGGCAGTTTGTCAACTCCTTGACGAGGTCGCTGGTGTTGGCGTAGCCTGACAGCCCCTTGAGAAGATTTTGACGAACGCCAGAGAAGATTTCATGTCCAGGCAGCGTTTCCCTTGCTTTGTGGATGATGGCAGAACGCAGGATGTTTGTCACACCCCTGCAAGTGGTGGCAGTACATTTGAAATGCTTCGGCCAATCCGTGACCAGTGTGGTCAGAGTGGTGTACCACTCGTGGACTGCCGGACCAGAGTCTCTGGGTTTTGCCAAACGACTGTAAGTCGCAAGCCACTTGTCCTGCTGTGAACCAGTGTGGTCCTGCAGGGCGTACTTGTCATTGAGCCACTTGTACCAGTCAGCGCAGTTGGTGATGTTTGCCGCATTCATGGAGCGCACATCCTCAATGCGCGAGCAGGAGTCGAGGGTAGCAACCGCCTTGTCGTGTTGGGCCTCAAGCTCCCTGTAGGTCTTGTGTTCTTGTCGTATACCAGTGTGGTACTTGTCAAGGGCAGCGTGGTGCAGACGGTACATCTCACTGTACGCAGCCTTGGCCTCCGCCGTTGCAGAGGATTCAGGGGGAGAACCAATACTGGGAGGAGCAGCGCCGATGCCGACCTTGGTGCAGTGCTCGTTGAACGTACCGAAGTAATCAGGCTTGAGGAAGCTGGCAACAAGATTGTATGCCATGACCGGCTTGATGACTTCTTCCACATGCAGTTCCCAAGCCTGGTAGCCGTAAGAAGAGAAGCGGACAGCCTTGGGGGTCGAAGAAGACATGCTAGGTAGCGGCTTGGTGGACCAGTGGACTTGTTTAGAGCAGTAGCCCTTTTCTTGTAGAGAGCCAAGAGCCCTTTGTTGCCTTAAAGTAGCTGGTGAGCCGGTGCTCACAGACAGGTTGGTCTTGTTTAGAGTCAGAAACCCTTTTCTTGTAAGAGCAGCAGGGCCTTGTTCGAGCGTACGAGTGTGGCCGACGGCTTGTAGGTAGCTTTGTGATGAAATCCCACCCAGGACTGGAGGGACTTGGTGTGTGTGGGGATGAAGAGAGTGAGAGAGAGAGAGAGCAGTGATGATGGAAAAGGGAGAGGAGTGAGAGGATGGAGAGAGGAGACAGGAGTGAGTGGGCAGAGATGGAAGAGAGAGCAAATGGAGGAAGAGAAGATTGGCTTGTTTTGCACTGGATTCTGTCAAAGCAGCAAGGAGGGGGTTGGATTCCTTGTTTGATCTCTGTGAGAGGTTGCTGCTTTTATACTCCTGCAGGTTGGAGCCATCAGAAAACAGAGGGAGCAGTGGCCTGCACAGAGCAGGCCACAGAAATGAGATAAAACAGGCTGAGCACCAATCCCCAGCCTGGGCTAAGTACCCATTCAGGGCTGAGTACCACCCAGTGCTGGGCATCACTCAGGGCTGAATACCAGCCAGGGCTGAGTACCAGCCTGGGCTGAGCACCACCCAGGGCTGAGTACCAGCCTGGGCTGTGCACCACCCAGGGCTAAGTACCAGCCAGGGCTGAGTACCACCTTGGGCTGAGTACTTTGTCTGGGCTGAGTACCACCAGGAACCAATTTACAGCTTGTTTGAGAAACAGTTGCTTGTAAATTGGTTTGGTTGTTTCCAAATCAGGAAGCTTGTTTGGGAAACAAGCCGCTTTTTTCCTTGTTTTTAGAAATCCAATGATTGGTGCAATCTCTGGTGAGCTCAGTTTTTATCTCACTTTTAGAAATGCAGTGATTGGTGCAATCCCTGATTCCTAAATGCCTGTTGCATTGCTCAGATTGCACAGCACAGCAGGAAAGCTGGAATTCCAGATCAGGAAGCGGAATTCCGATGCAGAGAGCGGAATTCCGGAGCATTGGGCAGTGGTACACTGCTTCTGCATGCTTGCTGTGCCCAACTGGTACAAAGCCCGACCATCGACCAGCCCACTATGTCCGAAGCCAGTCAGCAAACATTCTCGCAGATGATGTTCCCTGACCCCCCGCCCCGACGCCCCCCCCCGACAATGGCGGAAGTTTCGGATTTTATGCATCGAGTGAACTCTATACTCGAACTTCACAACGAAAAGCACGAATACAGTGTTGTCGAGATTGACAACCTCAAAGGACGCATCGAACATCTCAACGCGACAATCAAGGAGAAGGACGCTCGAATCAAGGAATTAGAGGCTGAGATCCTGCTTCTTCAAATGGGCGCTAGGGGAAGTGGTGGTGGCGGAGGGAGCAAGGTCACCACTGAAGCCGACAGGACCAGCGGTGGTGGTGGCCAACGTACGACTTCAGCTCGGGTTGATGATGAAGAAGACTGGGATTGTGAGGAGGACGACCGCGCTTTCAGGCGGCGGGGCGGGGGGGGGCGACCCCCCCCCCTCCCGCGCCTCTGAGCGCCCACCGACCCCTGGAGGAGGCTGGCCGAGCCTACCAAAGATGAAGCAGACTGTGCACCCGCTAAGTTTTGCTGCTACTGTTGCACTCTCTGGTCCTAAGCCGGTTCATCCCAGCCCGTTTGTGAAAGGCATCTTTGTCACCGCCGATCCCAATGCCTCTGTTGAAGACAAGATTGCTCAGGTTTTGAGGCCGCATCCCTCAGCCATCGCAGCTCGGCGCTCTGCGCCGGGCTACGTCCGGCCTGAGTCGTCGCTGCCCGAGGCTAAGTTTGTTCCAGTGTACATCTGCCCTAACCTTTCAGATGTGGGTCGGGCTAACCCCCGCCACAGCATGAGACTTGTGTTCAGACCTGAGAAGGGCTTCCCTGGAGTACCAGAAATTTCAGTCATTGGCCAATATGCTGCTCTGATGGAATGCTGGGTGTATGAGGGGGACAAGGAGAAGTTCATCAAGGCTTGTGCTGATGCTGAGATTGCTGTGGACACTGATTGTGAGCCCTGGATGCCCTCGAAGTTGAAGGATTCTCCTGAAGCTAGGGAAGCAGCTGTGCAGGCGTATATCCGCCGGGTTGCTGGGATCTTGAACCATCCATTCTTCCAACCACCACCAAATGTTGCCAAGTCTATCTATGCATCTGTGCCAAAGAAGTTGGAGACACTCTTGAGGGGGAAGTTGAAGGATCTCTAGGATCTCTCTCTGTACCCATCTGCGCCTTCTGGTGCGAAGGGGAAGGGGAGGAAACTGAGACTGAACCCACTGCTGTGCGTGCCGGCGATGCCAATGCCATGGAAACATGAGCAAGTCAATGAGATTTGGATTTTTGAATGCCCATGGATCCCTAGCTGGACATTCAGATCAAGTTCAAGGAATTTTTTCAGATTTTCAAGTAGACTATATGTTGTTTTCAGATATTGGAATGTGGAGTTCTGACAGTATGAGTGCAGTTCGGGGTGTTGTTGCTGAGGCAAGGGGGGTGCCCCCTCCTTTTCAACCTGGGCGGAATGTTGGAACTAGGGCAAAGAAAGGAGTGGCTGTTGTGGTGAGTGGGGACCTGGACAGTGATGCCCACCTGGTGGTGCAGACCCTGCACGAGATTCGACCCACGGGGTACACTACGCCCGTTACTGATGATCCCTTTGAGAACTCCATCCAATCACATTGGATGGGGTGTTTGAAGGGCTCAGTAGATTCAATACTTGAATGGGGCGCTCGGAAGGGCTAATCTGTTCTCAATAAAAAGAGATAGGCAAAGGCGGCTGTTGTTCTAGCTTTGTTCATCCTACCGGTAGGAACAATGCAATTAGAACATGCACAAAAACGCGCAAACTACGCACTCTGCACATGTAACACAGCACAGCAAGCATGCAGAAGCAGTGTACCACTGCCCCAGGCTCCGGAATTCCGCTCTCTGCACCGGAATTCCGCCCTTTTGCATCGGAATTCCGCTTCCTGATCTGGGAATTCCGCTTCCTGATCTGAATTCTCTCTCTGCACCGGAATTCCGCTTCCTGATCTGGAATTCCAGCTTTCCTGCTGTGCTGTGCAATCTGAGCAATGCAACAGGCATTTAGGAATCAGTGATTGCACCAATCACTGCATTTCTAAAAGTGAGATAAAAACTGAGCTCACCAGAGATTGCACCAATCATTGGATTTCTAAAAACAAGGAAAAAGCGGCTTGTTTCCCAAACAAGCTTCCTGATTTGGAAACAACCAAACCAATTTACAAGCAACTGTTTCTCAAACAAGCTGTAAATTGGTTCCTGGTGGTACTCAGCCCAGACAAAGTACTCAGCCCAAGGTGGTACTCAGCCCTGGCTGGTACTTAGCCCTGGGTGGTGCACAGCCCAGGCTGGTACTCAGCCCTGGTTGGTACTCAGCCCTGAGTGATGCCCAGCACTGGGTGGTACTCAGCCCTGAATGGGTACTTAGCCCAGGCTGGGGATTGGTGCTCAGCCTGTTTTATCTCATTTCTGTGGCCTGCTCTGTGCAGGCCACTGCTCCCTCTGTTTTCTGATGGCTCCAACCTGCAGGAGTATAAAAGCAGCAACCTCTCACAGAGATCAAACAAGGAATCCAACCCCCTCCTTGCTGCTTTGACAGAATCCAGTGCAAAACAAGCCAATCTCTCTTCCTCCATTTGCTCTCTCTTCCATCTCTGCCCACTCACTCCTCTCTCCTCTCTACATCCTCTCACTCCTCTCCCTTTTCCATCATCACTGCTCTCTCTCTCTCTCTCTCTCTCTTCATCCCCACACACACCAAGTCCCTCCAGTCCTGGGTGGGATTTCATCACAAAGCTACCTACAAGCCGTCGGCCACACTTCGTACGCTCGAACAGGGCCCTGCTGCTCTTACAAGAAAAGGGTTTCTGACTCTAAACAAGACCAACCTGTCTGTGAGCACCGGCTCACCAGCTACTTTAAGGCAACAAAGGGCTCTTGGCTCTCTACAAGAAAAGGGCTACCGCTCTAAACAAGTCCACTGGTCCACCAAGCCGCTACCTAGCATGTCTTCTTCGACCCCCAAGGCTAGTCCGCTTCTCTTCTTACGGGCTACCAGGCTTGGGAACTGCATGTGGAAGAAGTCATCAAGCCGGTCATGGCATACAATCTTGTTGCCAGCTTCCTCAAGCCTGATTACTTCGGTACGTTCAACGAGCACTGCACCAAGGTCGGCATCGGCGCTGCTCCTCCCAGTATTGGTTCTCCCCCTGAATCCTCTGCAACGGCGGAGGCCAAGGCTGCGTACAGTGAGATGTACCGTCTGCACCACGCTGCCCTTGACAAGTACCACACTGGTATACGCCAAGAACACAAGACCTACAGGGAGCTTGAGGCCCAACACGACAAGGCGGTTGCTACCCTCGACTCCTGCTCGCGCATCGAGGATGTGCGCTCCATGAATGCAGCAAACATCACCAACTGCGCTGATCGGTACAAGTGGCTCAATGACAAGTACGCCCTGCAGGACCACACTGGTTCACAGCAGGACAAGTGGCTTGCGACTTACAGTCGTTTGGCAAAACCCAGAGACTCTGGTCCGGCAGTCCAGGAGTGGTACACCACTCTGACCACACTGGTCACGGATTGGCCAAAGCATTTCAAATGTACTGCCACCACTTGCAGGGGTGTGACAAACATCCTGCGTTCTGCCATCATCCACAAAGCGAAGGGAAACGCTGCCTGGACATGAAATCTTCTCTGGCGTTCGTCAAAATCTTCTCAAGGGGCTGTCAGGCTACGCCAACACCAGCGATCTCGTCAAGGAGTTGACAAACTGCCACACGCTGTACCAGCAAAGCAAAGAGAAGAACAGCAGACACTCTGCTCACCATGGCACTTCTGAGATGGAAACAGCTGCTTCAGCAAAGACCTCAGTGGCAACCAAGAAGCGCAAGATCGGTGAGGCACTCAACGGCAAGCCTACTTGTGACCTTCATGGAATCTGGGTCTCACACTCTCGCGAGGAATGCCTCAAGTTCCCTCACGGGAAGTCAGAGCCGGCTCGCCCTGCAAAGAAGGCCAAGGGCAAGCAGCCTGCACACGCCAAAGAAGCCAAGGCCACGCCAGCTGATTCCAAGAAAGCTACTGAGACTGCCAAGATTGCACGTGAGGTGGCCGCTAAAGAACACCACCAAGCCTCTTGCGCAGCCTCTGAGGATTCTCCTCCCCACAAATGCTACAGGATGGATACTCCACCACCTGCCTACTGAAGCAGAAGACGTCGAAATGTTGGAGTTCAGTACTGAGGGTGCTGCGCGCCTTGCAGACACATCAGCTCTAGACGACTTCCTTTCAGTAGAAAGGGCACTTGCGGCACGGGAGTTTGAAATTGGAACATGCCAGGCCGTTGAGGTGGAGGAGGAATTTGAAGTGGAACTCACAGTTACACTTCTTGACGGCAGAATGGATCCAGACTGGATCACTGACAACATTGTCTCAAACGTCGGCTACAAAGTGATGTACGAATCTGGACGTTTCCTCTACCGCAACGTCACCTACCGCCGCATCTATGAGACTGCGCTGATGGCAAGACTTGCTGGAGGCAACCCACACCAGGTCATCCTTGACTCTGGGGCTTCCAGGACAATGTCGCCTTGTGAAGAGCACTTCACAAACTTGCGGCCCACCTCCCAGCAGATCAAAACAGCTGACGGCTTTACAACTGCCACTGGAGTGGGCGACTTCACCCTGTTCGTTGACGGAAGAGCTCTCATCATGAGGAACTCGCTCTATGTGCCAGAGTTCTCAGACACTCTACTCTCAGTTCAGCAAATCGTGCGGCAGACAGGTCACAACGTGACTTTCACAGCAGACACAGCCCTATTGCATCCTCGGGTACATGGTTCAGACTTTACCATTGCTCACAGGGACACAGGGAATGTCTATGTTGTGGACCCTTCTCTTCTGACGGGACATACTGGTCTTGACAGGGCAGAACTTGGAAGGGACGCGCCGACTCCTTCGGGGGACGCCCCAGGTGAGTCGCAACAGCAAACTGCTCCTTTGCAAACTGCAACACCAACTTTAAGTCAAACTGACCCAGACCCTTTACCAAACCCTCAGAACATTGAAGCAGTCCGAGCTCTTCACAAGAAATTTGGTCACCTGTCTTTATCTTCTTTGAAGCGTACTTGGTCAAATCTGAATAAAGTTGGTCATTCATTTTTCCTCATTCATGACATTCCCTGCGTGACATGTGATGTTGGGAAATTGAAAGCTTCGCCTATCCACTCCACTTCCAGACCAAACACCACACTGCTTGGTCGTTTACACACTGATGCTGTCCCACTGCCCGCACGTGGACACCACTGGTGAAAAACATTGGCAACTGGTTGTGGAAGAGTCAACCCGTTGGCTTGATATTGAGTTCCTCAACTCTTTGTCCGACGCGCCCACAAGATTCCGGTCTACAATCGAAAGGTTTGAACAACAACATGGCAAACATATCACATCTGTGCGCTGTGACAGGGGGGAAATCTTCAAAGATGGAGAATTCAAAACTTGGGCCAATACTCGGCATCCTCCTATTGTTTTAGAACCTAGTCCTGCATTCACCAAGGAATTCAATGGGCTGGTAGAACGTCAGGTCAACACTCTCAAAGACATGGCACACTGCATGCTCTTAGAGTCACGATTGCCCCACTCTTTCTTTGTGTATGCAGTCCGCTACGCAGCATACATCAAGAACAGGGTTTACCACTCTTACACTAAGAAAACACCTTACGAAGCATGGTACGGTGAAAAGCCAAATGTTGATCACATCCGCACCTTTGGCTGTTTGGTTATCCACCGTATCCCAAAGGAAAAGCGAACGCTTAAACATCCTGACAAAGGGGCGCCAGGCATATTCTTAGGGTATAAAGGAAACACTCTTCCAGTAGTCTACGACTTGAAAACCCAGAGAATATCGGAACACTTCCATGTCTCTTTTCACGAAAATGTTTTTCCTGGCATTGTGCGGAACTGGAGACAGTTCCTTCATGACTCCCGCTTGAAGGAATGGGGACCAGTCCAACCCACAGCTCAGGATTTCCAATATCTTTCCTCCTCGTTGCATACCCCCGCTATGTCCACTGATCCAGATGTGGCACATCCTGACGCTCTGTCTGACTCACAAGAAGACGATGTACCACCTGCAGAATCACAGGGGGGAGATCTACAGCCGGGTATGCTGTACGACGCTTCTGATTCTGAACCAGAGTCAATACCTGATGAACAGGAAATCCCTCCTAGGGAGCGCTCAACTTCCCCTGACATTCTAGCTTTGCCAGAGTCAACAGGGGAGGCAACAAATCCCCCAATCATACCACGAGAGCCATCAGGTTTACGTGACTACCTGGCATTGAAGGCAAACCTTTGTAAACTACGAACAAAACCATCAATTGCCACAAGTCCTTCCACTTACAGTCAGAAAACACTCCGCGCTTTAACTGCAAGAATTCGTAAACTACGGATAGCACGGGGACAATTTCGTGAACTCTACCAAACGCTCAAAGCATACACTGTGCTTGAGCCGGAGGAAGTCACAGCATATCCAACAGAAAGGATCCACCAGCGGGACTTACCGCCACTCCCTGCTTCGCATAAAGAGGCCATGCGTTCTCCTTTTGCAAAGTATTGGAAGGCAGCTCAACTCTCAGAGATCAATTCGATCACGTCAAAGCATGTCTGGGACTTAGTGGCTCGACCTAAAGGGCGTAAGATACTCAAGCCCAAATGGGTTTTTGCCTACAAGTTTGACAGTGAAGGGTACCTTGAACGCTTCAAGGCTCGCCTTGTTGGTCGGGGTTACACTCAGATCTTTGGTCAGGACTACAATGAGACCTTCTCCCCTGTCGTCCGCAGCTCCTCCATAAGGGCAATCCTTGCTATCTCGTTGCTGTTTGACCTCATACTTGCAGGCCTTGATGTCGAAACCGCATACTTGAACGCCAAACTGGACATTGAAAACTTCATGGAACAACCAGAAGGCTTTGAGATACGTGGTGCAGACGGGATACTTCTTGTCTGTTTACTCAGGAAGAGTCTGTACGGACTGCACCAGTCTGGTCGACAGTGGTACAAAACAATCCGCGACTTCCTAGTAGAAATTGGATTTACGCAATTGAAGACTGACCACTGTGTCTTTGTTCAAAGGCACCCTGATGGAAAGGTCAAGACCATCATCACTCTATACGTAGATGACATCCTCATCTTCAGTCACACTGAAGAAGAAATTGCCAAAATTCTTTCTCTGATCAAATCAAAGTTCAAAATCCGCGAGGACCTCAACCCAAAAGTTGCTGTAGGCATCCAAGTTGAGAAAATCAAAGATGGAATCTTTATTGGACAGAAAAACTACACACAGCATGTCTTGGAGGAAGCAAACTACTGGTGTGACGATGAAGGCTTACCTGTCAAAATCAAAGCAACTCCCATGTCCACGACATGGATGCACGATGTGGACTCTGGAAAACTTCCACAAAAAGAGTCGGAATACTTCCGAAGCACACTCATGCAACTTGCTTACCTTGCAAACTTGACGCGCCCTGACATTGCGTATGCTGTGAATACACTTGCACAATACCAGTCCACTCCAACCCATTCAGATTCCCTTGCGCTTGACAGATTGCTGCGATATGTCCGCGCTACCTGGGATCATGGACTTTTCTACCAAAAGGGAGACTCCCAGATGACATGCATCACCAATGCAACGCTCCCAGAGGTAGAGAAAGCTGCGGGTATTTCTTACCCAGAGTGGGATGAACCACATGGCTACGCTGATGCCAGCTATGCTGAAGAGGATGGACGCAAGTCGAGGTCAGGGCATGTGTTCATGCTTTGCGGGGGTGCTATTACATGGTACAGCAAGAAACAATCAGTTGTCGCTTTGTCCTCAACTGAGGCAGAATACTTCTCCCTTACTGAGGCCATCAAAGAGGCAATCTGGCTACGAATGCTCTTCCAGGAGCTGGGTATGGATTTAAATAAGCCCACTACTGTTTATGAAGACAATTGTTCAACCATAGCTATTGCTATGAATCCAATACACCATGGCCGGGTCAAACACTTTGACGTGAGGTTGCATTTCATACGGGACCACTTGGAGAAAAAGGAGGTTCAACTCATTCATTGCCCAACGGACAAGATGATTGCCGACCTTCTCACCAAAGCTCTTCCCGCAGCTCAACATGCAAAGCTTGCATCACTGATGGGAATTTGCAGTCTCGCCGACCTCCAAGGTGTAAGCGTGGTGCCCACGCTCAAATCAGCACAACGCTTAGTCTAAAGGCTCTCTCTGGCTTCTCCAGCTACACTTGTGGGTTCATGCAGGTTTTCACAAGTGTAGGGGAGTACATGGGTGGGTTCGAGTCCCACTGCTTGGCTGGCATTGTTGGACAGCCATGTACTCCAGGAGAAACAGTTGCCCCCTCTCTTTCTATTGCGGGGGTGTGTTGAGATTCGACCCACGGGGTACACTACGCCCGTTACTGATGATCCCTTTGAGAACTCCATCCAATCACATTGGATGGGGTGTTTGAAGGGCTCAGTAGATTCAATACTTGAATGGGGCGCTCGGAAGGGCTAATCTGTTCTCAATAAAAAGAGATAGGCAAAGGCGGCTGTTGTTCTAGCTTTGTTCATCCTACCGGTAGGAACAATGCAATTAGAACATGCACAAAAACGCGCAAACTACGCACTCTGCACATGTAACACAGCACAGCAAGCATGCAGAAGCAGTGTACCACTGCCCCAGGCTCCGGAATTCCGCTCTCTGCACCGGAATTCCGCCCTTTTGCATCGGAATTCCGCTTCCTGATCTGGAATTCCTCTCTCTGCACCGGAATTCCGCTTCCTGATCTGGAATTCCAGCTTTCCTGCTGTGCTGTGCAATCTGAGCAATGCAACAGGCATTTAGGAATCAGGGATTGCACCAATCACTGCATTTCTAAAAATGAGATAAAAACTGAGCTCACCAGAGATTGCACCAATCATTGGATTTCTAAAAACAAGGAAAAAAGCGGCTTGTTTCCCAAACAAGCTTCCTGATTTGGAAACAACCAAACCAATTTACAAGCAACTGTTTCTCAAACAAGCTGTAAATTGGTTCCTGGTGGTACTCAGCCCAGACAAAGTGCTCAGCCCAAGGTGGTACTCAGCCCTGGCTGGTACTCAGCCCTAGGTGGTGCACAGCCCAGGCTGGTACTCAGCCCTGGGTGGTGCTCAGCCCAGGCTGGTACTTAGCCCTGGCTGGTGCTCAGCCCTGAGTGATGCCCAGCCCTGGGTGGTACTCAGCCCTGGATGGGTACTTAGCCCAGGCTGGGGGTTGGTGCTCAGCCTGTTTTATCTCATTTCTGTGGCCTGCTCTGTGCAGCCCACTTCTCCCTCTGTTTTCTGATGGCTCCAACCTGCAGGAGTATAAAAGCAGCAACCTCTCACAGAGATCAAACAAGGAATCCAATCCCCTCCTTGCTGCTTTAACAGAATCCAGTGCAAAAACAAGCCAATCTCTCTTCCTCCATTTGCTCTCTCTTCCATCTCTGCCCACTCACTCCTCTCTCCTCTCTCCATCCTCTCTCTCCTCTCCCTTTCCATCATCACTGCTCTCTCTCTCTCTCTCTCTCTCTCTCTTCATCCCCACACACACCAAGTCCCTCCAGTCCTGGGTGGGATTTCATCAGAAATCATCAATAATTTCCTTTGCTAATCCTTGATCTGTTGTTCGACATGCAATCGCAATTTCTCCAAGCAGTGTGTAGGCAAATATCTGCCCTCGTCGGGGGAACTGTGCTAGAAGCTCTGGTTCAACATGTCGTCAAATGAGAAGGATACAGTATGCGTTCTGGTCTTCTGTCCCTGGGAACCATTTGACCGGCTCACACCCGTCTCATGCAAATGCATAATGCTCGCCATGGTTGGGCCCCCTGCGTACTCTGCATGTTGGGCCAACATTAGGATTATTGGGGTCCACTTGATCATTGCGTAATACGTTAATTCGGTCTGGGTCAACGCAGTGGCGGAGACCATTGCTTTTGTTGGATAGTTCTGAAATTAGGTCGTCCAGCCAATCTCCAAAATTTGCTGCGCCTTTGAGGATGGGGAATGCACGGGAAGCATACTTGATTTGATCACGCTCGCTCATGCTTGGGAGGAAAATGTGTGAGAGCTTTGCAGGAGAATAGAAATTTGAAAGGCAGTGATTTCCCTGATTTAGTGGTAACCCTTCGTAGGGAATAGTAGCAGACTCAACAAGCGTGACACGACACTTGATGGTCAAGGTTTGGGTGTGGATAGGTGGAGAGGTGATGTGTGTAACGAGTTGGTGTTGAGAAAAACAGACTTGTCACGTTTGTGGAGCGAAATTGAGTGACTAGATGGGCCAAAATGCAGATGCAGCTTGTAACTCAATAACCCACGAGGCCAACGACGAAATTGGAGAATCACTGAGTTGCCCCACGTAGATCAGTAGTTGCTGAGTGCAGAGAAATTGGTTTTAAGTGATTTGGTCGGGTTTTGGCTGAGTTGTGTTGGTGGGAAGCTCCAATACAGCAAATTCGACGAGTTGAGTGCTAATTGAACAGTAAAAACGCGGACAGCTGTTATTCTGTAAGGAACCAGTCGAGGATCACGACGTTTGGTGGAGAGGTAGAGTGAAACTGGCTCTTTCCTGTGGTGGTAAGCGATGCCTAAAGTGATTGAAAGAAGTGGGCAAACTAGAAGGTCGCGTTTCGGACGTTTTTCGGTCGTTTTGCGCGTTTTCCAATGTGGCTGATCTGTTGCATGTTGCACGACGCTTTTGCAGCGAAAAACAAACGTTGAAACATCTTCTCCAGTGTTAAAAGTGGTGTAGACGTGGTGGAATGGTGGGGGGACGAAAACTGAGAGAGTTGGTAGTGTGGAAGTGGTGGTGGCAAGTGGCGCTGTCGCCTCTGTGCGCTTTTTGATGAAATCCCACCCAGGACTGGAGGGACTTGGTGTGTGTGGGGATGAAGAGAGAGAGAGAGAGAGAGAGAGAGCAGTGATGATGGAAAAGGGAGAGGAGTGAGAGGATGTAGAGAGGAGAGAGGAGTGAGTGGGCAGAGATGGAAGAGAGAGCAAATGGAGGAAGAGAGATTGGCTTGTTTTGCACTGGATTCTGTCAAAGCAGCAAGGAGGGGGTTGGATTCCTTTTTTTTGATCTCTGTGAGAGGTTGCTGCTTTTATACTCCTGCAGGTTGGAGCCATCAGAAAACAGAGGGAGCAGTGGCCTGCACAGAGCAGGCCACAGAAATGAGATAAAACAGGCTGAGCACCAATCCCCAGCCTGGGCTAAGTACCCATTCAGGGCTGAGTACCACCCAGTGCTGGGCATCACTCAGGGCTGAATACCAGCCAGGGCTGAGTACCAGCCTGGGCTGAGCACCACCCAGGGCTGAGTACTAGACTGGGCTGTGCACCACCCAGGGCTAAGTACCAGCCAGGGCTGAGTACCACCTTGGGCTGAGCACTTTGTCTGGGCTGAGTACCACCAGGAACCAATTTACAGCTTGTTTGAGAAACAGTTGCTTGTAAATTGGTTTGGTTGTTTCCAAATCAGGAAGCTTGTTTGGGGAACAAGCCGCTTTTTTCCTTGTTTTTAGAAATCCAATGATTGGTGCAATCTCTGGTGAGCTCAGTTTTTATCTCACTTTTAGAAATGCAGTGATTGGTGCAATCCCTGATTCCTAAATGCCTGTTGCATTGCTCAGATTGCACAGCACAGCAGGAAAGCTGGAATTCCAGATCAGGAAGCGGAATTCCGGTGCAGAGAGAGGAATTCCAGATCAGGAAGCGGAATTCCGATGCAGAGTGCGGAATTCCGATGCAGAGAGCGGAATTCCGGAGCATTGGGCAGTGGTACGCTGCTTCTGCATGCTTGCTGTGCTGTGTTACATGTGCAGAGTGCGTAGTTTGAGCGTTTTTGTGCATGTTCTAATTGCATTGTTCCTACCGGTAGGATGAACAAAGCTAGAACAACAGCCGCCTTTGCCTATCTCTTTTTATTGAGAACAGATTAGCCCTTCCGAGCGCCCCATTCAAGTATTGAATCTACTGAGCCCTTCAAACACCCCATCCAATGTGATTGGATGGAGTTCTCAAAGGGATCATCAGTAACGGGCGTAGTGTACCCCGTGGGTCGAATCTCAACACTTTTCAAGTGTGTTGCTGCGTTCTGCACGTTCTTCCTCGATTCTGCTTGTTGTTTATACTCCAGATGATTGGGATGGGTCACAATTTTGTATGAAAGAAATGACAGCTGCTGTTGTGGATGGTGGTGAACTACTCTGGTGGACTACTCTCTTGTGATGGTGAAGCTGAGATGGGAGACTGTTGTACAATGTATGCTGTTTGGCTTTATACAAAATTGTGACAAAGACCAGGTGACAAAAAATGCACCAAATCCTCATCACAGTTGGTGCTCCCATGCACCACAGTGTGAGGTGTTGCTCCTGCACACTGCTTACTGCAAAAACCCAAAATCTAACAATGGCCAAGTCTGTAGTTCACAGAACCCACAGTCAAAGATTCAAGTACCACAGTTCACAGTCCAAATTCAAGATTCAAGCTCCACAGCTCACAGTCTTTGCCAAGAACAAAACCCTCAGTCAAAGATTCAAGAATCACAGTTCCCAGTCAAGATTTCATGCCCCACTGCTGATGAGCGCAGAAGGACAGACCTTGCACCTGAAGGGGGAGATGGTTTCACCCCACCATCCAAGACACACCTTTCACTGCTTCCTGACGGTGTGTGGGCCCATGCTATTTCCAAGGACCCCAAGCCTCACAAGATTCAAATCAGCCAAGAAGAGGAAAAACTTGAGATACTCAAGACAAGGCATGATGCAGCAACAGCTGGACACCCAGGAGAGCACAAGACATATGAGCTTTTTTTCCAGAGACTTTTACTGGCCGGGCATGAGGAAGAACTTGCAGACCAAAAGACCAAGTCCCAAGCTAGACAACCTCAAGTTGGGACCTTTCAAGATCTTGGAGCAAATCAATCCAGTCACCTTCAAGCTGGATCTCCCTGCATCCATGAAGATCCACCCAGTTTTCCATGTCAGCCTTTTGGAGAAGTTTGTGGCCAACTCCATTCCAGGCAGAGTTGTTCCTCCTCCTCCTCCAGTTGAGGTAGAAGGTGAAGAGGAATTTGAGGTTGAACAAATCTTGGATGCCATGTGGTTTGGAAGGACACTCAAGTTCCTTGTTAAGTGGAAAGGTTACTCAGATGCTGACAACACCTGGGAACCTGAGTCAAACCTCACTCACTGCCAAGACCTTCTGCTCAAGTTCAAGACCAGGTACCCCACCAAGTTGCAGAAGAGGCCTAAAAGGGGGAGATGATGTTATGAATCACCCTCTGGAACCTTCTGGAACATTCTAGAACATTCCTTCATGGAACCTTGTGGAACCTTCTGGAACCTTTTTTGCTTTCCTGACTTGTCTTGTTGTCATTGGTATCATTGGTATCATTGTATTACTAATTGCTCTTTCTGGAACTTTCTTTGAGTCTTGACAAGGAACACTCTCAAAAGGTATAAAAGGGGGATGGGGGACCTGTCCCATCCCTCAAGTGAATTATTGTTTCCAATACAATCATCACTCCTGTCAGTCCCTTGTCTGCTTTGTCCTGTCCTGCCATGTTCCTGACAGGACCAAAAAATTTTAGACGAAACACGTCTGACTGACATGATTTGCCAGATCATGAAATCATCCAGATTGACATGTCGCCAGGACATTTTTCCCGTGTGGGGTGTACTGTTTCCCTCTCACACCCAACTGCCCTTTTATACTGCCCAGGGGGAAAGACACTTCCCCAAATTTTGAGGATGCTTGGGCACTTTGCACTTTACCAAGTGCAAGTGCCATACTGCAGACGAATCCTCCCAAAATATTGTCTGCCCAAATTCCAACAGCACACACCACCTCTTAGCAGAAAAAACCAAACCCATTCTATTGTGAATTTTTTGACTGCTGTGCGTACTGCTGCTATGACCTCTAACAACATTCTGCCTACACTCCCCTTGTGATACCCAATATCCTCTGAGTCTTTGTCAAACCTTCACTGCGATTGAGGCCAGGCACATCAAATTTCTTTTGCATTTCTGCTGCTTATCTTTGTGTGCACGGTGGGATATTAACCTCTTGTTGTTTCTCTCTCGAAGAGACAAGCCAACAGCGAGATTATTGACAATCTATTGGTGATCAAGCTATTCTTCACACTCTCAAATTGCGCAGACCCGATTGGAACGAAAAAGTTGTTGTCATTCTGTAATAGCAGGTATTGACCAGGACTCGAATTCATGTGCACTGACATGTTTATCCTCATAACTGCACCACAGTGATATTTTCCTACCAATACCGGCAAATGAGCAGCAGTAGTGCTCCTTCTGGTACAGTACCTACGTGAGGGCAAATGTCGCATCGCTTACTGGTTTGTTCAACCTTTTCCTATTTTCGGTGCTGGGCGGGTTTTTGCTGATTTCGATGTTGGGTGGTCATTGTGAAAAATTGAAATATGGATCAACACCGCCTCGAGTTCGCGGACCCATTCGCGGATCCAGCCATCGCCGATGCTCTTAACCAGAGCGCATATGCTCCATTGGCGGACGATGCCTCGGTGACCGCCGTGCTCCCAACGACTTCCACGTCAGCTTCGGCGGGACTGGCCGGTGCTGGAGGTGCGTCTCTCGCTCAGGATCTGCGTGCAAAGGAGGCGGAGCTGGCTCGCAGGGAAGAGGAGCTTGCTCGACGAGAGGCTGGCCTTCAGGAGCAGGAGCAGGCAATGCGCCAGCACGGGTTTCGCCCTCCTAACTGGTATAGAGCCGGGTTGCCGGGATTTCTCTTAACTTGGATCGGTCTCTGATCTCATGCATAAGGCCCCCATTCTACCCACTGATTCACCACGACATCGACGGCGAGATTCCAGAACTCAGTCGTGGTGTAATGAAAAAGGTATGAAGATGATCGGAAGTCATCGCTTGAATCGGTTGCCTATGGAATATGGCGATCGCCGACACGCTAATCTGCCGCCTTCACACAACTGATTGTAGATTTATTTCTTCTGGCTCGCCACTTTGTGCCTCCTCGTCTGGAACTTTGTCACATGCCTCAGCCTCCTTATAACGAAGTCCACACCCAATGCAGCCAACGATTTTGGAGTGTCTTTGATCTATTGTGAGAGCGCTTCGTCTTTCGCTCTCTCTAAAGAAGAGATCGTGCCACAGGTTTCACCATAACGGCCATGTCATTTTACTTATGGTATCGTCCCATCTACATCGCGTATTCCAAGGACTCCTCTCTTTTCTTCTGTAAGTAGCACTTCAAAACTGGAAATCGCACGAGCTGAACGCTGTCACAGATATCTTTCTTTTGTTTGAAGGGTGCCATATCGCGTTCAGCGCGTACATGTTTATTGGATTTTCCGGCTCGGGATCGGGAGGTCTGATCAACTTTTTAGCAGCTTTGGGAAACAGCAGCTATTTTACGGCATTCCTCTGTGCTGTGGACATGGCGGGCTGGGCCGCATCTGCTCTATTTGCGTTTTGGATGTGGACCGATGTCCACCGACATACCAAGCAAGGAGGCCACTCAATCGGAACGGCGCGGGCACAGGCGATGCAAATGGGAGTGTTGGGTGGTTAGTCTTCAACAGCGGGGATAAAGTTCAGCCCAGTACCAAAGATGTGTGGTTTCACGTTTGTCACTACGAGGCGTGCTGTTTTTCGCAGGCCGTGTTGGAACGAGACGGCTCATACATGGGTTGTTTTGCGCTTCTTTTGAAGACTGTGCTGCCGTGCTACTCCCAAATTCATACACATTCCTGCAGGGATGCAGCTGACTTAAAGTTCCGCGCGCCTTTTTTGACTCCGTCAAAACGGGAAAAAGAAAGAAAGAAAGGAGGAAGGAGATGACGCAGAAGGTCCGAACGTCTCAATCGGCTGGTGCGATTCACCGTCACCCATCGCCGATCGCAGTTCCCTCGACGGCGACAACACCTGCATCGCCCAGTTCAACGCGCTCCGGGACGCCATCGCCCATCGCATCTGCATCGCCAGCACGCAAACTGAATTCGAACGGGGATGTTCCGCCTACCGTCACAGAGGGGTCGATCCTTATCGGCCGAAACAAACACTTTCCGTACATTGCCAGCTATCACGGGCCTTGGCTCTCTTTGCCACTTGAACTCTTCAACTCGCTATTGGTCATTAATCAAGCCGCATCGGTTCCGCTTTCTTCGTCGTCGTCGCCTGTGGGTCCGATGGCAAGGCTGACCACTTCGACTCGTAGACCAACCAACGCGACTGGGCAACCGCCGGCGCCCATCTCCCCACGTAATGCGAACTTCTCGACAGCGGTTTCAGGCGCGATGGAGCTGGGCTCTGCCACAAGCATTAGCGGAACCGTAGTGAATGCGGCCGGGTCGTCTGCGCTCTCCTCCCAACCCCTTCCACCACCAATAGATCCCGTGGTGTTTAAAAGCCTAGTTGCCGTTCGTCGTCTGGTCGAGGATGCTGGCGACCTCATCTTGCGAGCCGCTGACGGTGGAACTGGAGGAACTCGCGCTTCTGGAAGTGGGTCTGCGGGTGCTGGCCCTGGTCCTCGGAGAGGCCGGGGAAGTGCGAAGCCTGGTGCCTTGCTGTCGCAGGCGAGACAGCATCGATTGCGGGAGATGGCCATTTCGAAATTGGCGCACGCCTATAGAATAGACGAAATTGCCACATCAGTCCTGGTAATGCAGTCAGCTTCATCATTGGATGATGTCGCTGCGAAGGTGAGAGGAATTTATTTCACAAACGACACGGAAACCGGAAAGTAATCGTACAAATTCCACAGGTCTTGAGGAAGTTTCCCAATAACTACGATGCTCAATACGTCCACTTTTTCCATGAGAAAATTCCTTCTAGGATGCTTGCTTGCTATACGACTACGGACGTTCTCGATCGTCTCGTTGACGCTTTTCCGACAACAGCAGCGTACTACCGGACTCGAGCCATGGTGCACTGCTTTCAAGAAAACTACCCGCTGGCTTTGAAAGACTTTAAGGCGGCGATTACGATGGCGAAGAGACGCCGTAGACCGCAAAGCGCCTTGGTGCTTCCAGCAAAGCACCACGTCGTTAATGGTGATGATGGAAATGAAGTTGGAGAAGGCGTTGATCTGGACGAGCGACAACTGTTTTTCCTACGTGGCGCATGTCTGCATCAGTACGCGGTTTCGATTATCGATAAAGCGATTCAAGAATTCAACATTCGAGATCGCGGAGGAATCGGGATACCTTGCAAACAGACGTTTGCCGAAACTCCTGAAATACGCGAGGCAGTGACACAGTGTCCCGGGTCCTCTTATCGCCGTACTCGAATTATGACGGCGCCATTAGAAGATCACGTTGCAGCGCTGGAACCTTATCGCGAGCAAATCAACGGCCTCCTCCGTCGCTCAACTCGAGATTACGCCTTCTTTTTGTCGCATTATGCGTCTGGAACGGAACAGTTCCAACATACCTCTCCCTCTGTCGGTGATGAGAAAAAAAGGAGTTCCGAAACTCATGACTTCGCGAGTCTTCAAGTACTGGCATCAATCCACGCACCTAAAGTTGCTTCGCCAACGGAAAGCGGTACTGGAAGCGGGTGGTACCACGCCCCACCTCCAACCCGCGGTGACTCACTTTCCGCCTTTGTGGCGTCTATTCCAGCCGGATCTTTGCTGGAAGACGAAAGCGAGGATTACTACCTGGACGCCCTCGCTGCTGCGGACGCTGTCTCTGCAAAGACTGGGAGTCCGCCGCACTCACTCCCGCCGCCGTTCTTTTTGGGAAAGCCTTGGCACCATGTCGATCTCTCCACTCCTGCAGCTGTGGACGCGTTGTACCCGCCCGGATCCGAATGTACATACCATCCGCTTCTCGTTGAGGCGTGGTATGCGATCGGACTAAACTACCTTATGCTGGGTGACTGGGAGACTTTGGCAAGGTGGCACGACCGAATGGCAAAGATGCACCTCCTAGCGGAAGGTTACCCCGTCTTTCTTCCACCCCGGAGCATGAGTCAGGCTGATTATATCGAAGTTCTCCGCCTTGTCGGTGCAAGCTTGGGCGTCTTTGCGGGACGCACCGAATTGATAAAGGCGAAGAAGGCGGAGAGTGGGCCGAATGGAACGAAGCCGAAGTCGCTGTTCCCTTTGCACACAAAGCGTGCGGATATTTTGTTTGTTTGGTTGCGGAAAGAGTTTGAGGTTGCAACAACAATCAAAAAATGAGATAGAGCAGCACTTGTCAGAACGTACAAACGGAACGAACGTTGTTGTCCCACATGCTGCGGCTCAGCGTCAATGGGGGCTCAGCTCGAGTTACTGAGCATGTACCTTCGCCAGACGCGCCACAGCAGTTTCCCTCCGCGACCCCTTGCTCACCACTGTCATCGACGGATGCGACGATGTCCTCAGCCACTCGGCCATCGACTTCCCCACCACCATCTCGCGCAGTACCAATTTCCGCAACTTTTCTACTCGACCCCTACCACCGACCACTTCCCAAGCCACGATCAGATCCGCGATCTCCTTTCCGCCTTGAAGAAAGCATCAGGCCAGTTGAACATCCAACAACGCCGACAAGCACATCCGTACCGTCGATCGAAAAGCGACCTGCCTCTAGGTCCTCTCATTTGAGGGACCTAACCCATCTTCCTGTGGCAATTGTGCCACTGGATCCTGCCGGAAACCTGCTTCGACAATTACGTCTTCTGAACAGCGTAGTATTCCCAATCCAGTACAACGACGGATTCTACAAGGTAGTTATACAAGAAAGGAATCTTTGCGCGCTCGCGTTTGTCGGAGACGAGTGCGTCGGGGCAATTTGCTGCCGGCGGGAACAAACTGGAGAGAGGGCCGAGGCTGACGGTCCCGCTGTTGACGGTGCTGAACGGAGGATAGCCTCAGTCGGAGCGCGCAACCGAGAGAGGGTTTATGTGATGACCCTCGGAGTGCTTGCGCCGTATCGACGTCTCCAAATTGGTAACAACATGCTGCTTCCTTTTTTTGTTTAGGAACATGAACACTCACCTACACCCGTAAAATTTCACAGGAACACGCCTTCTTCGCCACCTCCTTGACTCGGTCGGGCCGACGCGGGATGTTTGCCTTCATGTGCAAACCAGCAACGTGCAAGCGCTTCGCTTCTACGTAAAAAGTGGTTTTCTGGTTGAGGAGACGGTTGCAGGATACTACAAGAATAATCGGGGAGTGATTCCTCCAGACGCGTATTTCCTTCGTCGAGCTGGAGTTCAAGATATCGATATCCGCTCTGATGTTGAACTGATGGATTCTTCCAGCCGTTGGTCCAGCAGCGAATCCGAAAATTACTTCGCACCTCTTCCCTTGCCGACTAGCGGTAACACAGAAGAGTCGGTGAACGAAAGGGACGGTGTCAGCACAGTTATCAGCTGGAGCCGTAGATTTGCGGACCGTGGCGACCGGCGCCTTGGACCGCTCGAGCGCGGATTTGCCCTCCAAGTCCGTCGGTTTGGGGCGAACGACCCTCATGGATGACGTTCCTCGGCTTTCAACTTAATTATAACTTTTGACTGTCAATACTCTTCTGCGAAGGTTGCAAAATATTCAGCTTTATTTGTCAAAGAAACGTATTCTTGTGCAAGAAAGTCTCACGCGTCTTCTGGGAAAGGTCCCTGATGAATTAGAGAGTGAAGGTTTGTACAGTGAGTGTAGAGTTGTCGCGGTGGGTCAAAAACTTGGATTTGAGTTGTGCCATATGTCACTCATGCCGAAGGCCGGCCGACAACCGTTCAAGAACATGCAAGAGGCCCTTGGAGCTCTTAAAAAGACGAGAAACCACAGCATTCAATTAGTGCAAGCGCTTTGGTCAGGATGTGCTCACCCTCAGCGTATTTTCCTTCAGCCGCTTCAGTCCAAACCCCTCAATCCGACTTCTTATGCTGACAAACGATGTATTCGACACGATGGACGCCTCCGTTGACAAGATCGTCGATGTGTGGTGCGTGGATGAACATCGGACAACCTGCCGTTCCTCGACGAGCATGAGCTTTGCGTGGGAAAGGTTTCTGTTGATTGTAGTGAAGGTGCGAGTCTTTGGATCGAGTGTGGAAAACTCGACGATATAGGCGACGGGTAAATCGATGAGCTGATTTGAACAACACATAGTTGTAGCATGAAGGGTCATCAGACGATCGAATCAGGATCCGAAGGTGACAACCTACCGCCTTTCCCCACTTGGGAAGCTTGCCTTCCTTGGTGAAAAGCCTCGTTGAGTGAAGCACGCCGTTTTCATCAACGTATCTGTCGATGACATCGCTGGATAGAACATGGGCGGCGAACGGATTCGGGTACTTTTGCCATATCGCCTGGGTGACGGTGGACCAAGGATAGTCATACGTCGTTGAGTGCGACCAGAAGTGGACCATTCGGCTGCGAGGGGATGGAACTCTGCAAAAAGAGGTGGATCGATGGAACAGCGAATGAGGGACGGGCGACAAAAGTAAATAACGAGGTGAGGTTGGAAATAGAGTTGCGATGAGACCAGGGTCAGCGCGAGACGTGCACCCACCCAACTAAAAGCTCGATCTAGGCGCGTGCTGCTCAACGATGGGGCGATTGGCTCGTTGCTTGGTCCACGTCAATGAGCAGAGCTGACAGTCTTTGTGGGTGTGTGGGTGACGTCCTGTGACGTCCTGTGGCTCGTCTTTCCAATAAAACGTTTATTTAGAATGCACATGAGAACAACGACCAGTTGTTTTGGACAGCCGAAAATCATGTCGACTGAACCGCCGTGCACTTTTCGCGCCCCCCATCATCCACCTCGACCGCGTAGCTCCCAGCGCCATCAATTCGGAGCTGCTTTTTACTTCCAGCCTCGAATTTTGGCCAGTCAGCCGACTGACCTTTCCACCCGTTCAGGCCCCTCCGCCCCGCAGACTGACCAAAAAAAGTCCAAATGCTGACCATCTCGCGCGCGCGAGTGCCTCATCGGACGAGGACATTCGCGACTTTGCAGCACCAAATGCAAAAGGAATCTCGGATGCATGGGCGACCCCAAGGATTCGATCGGATGAAGGAACGTCGGTTCGAAGATAGTTGAAGTGGTAACGAAAGACGAGAGGTTTCCCATCGGCTGGATCATGGGCACTCGAAAACAACGCATAAGCGTCCAACAAGGCCTGCGTGGGACATTGAAACATCCAGTCGCCAATCAGGTCGGCCGCGGCGAGAAAAGGCGCCGCGTCGGTACCGAAAACTGTCGAGTTGTACTTGGATAGGGGGTACAGTCCATGTACCGGGTCGAGAAGAGTTGTCGCTGCCATTGGAAACATGGCTGATACCCACATAGAGTACTCCTCGGCTTTCGAAATTCCAGTAAATAACGTCCCTTTGTTGGTATTAGTTCCGGCCAGAATAGGGATATGCATGAAGTCACCCGACGCGAGTCGATTCTGCGGGTTAGTTGGAATGTAGTCTTCATCGACATAAGGGCGGTACACGGTGCGCACAGCGACTTGGGCAGCGCGGAGAGCATTGGCTGAGAGACCGCGTAAGCACGCAAGATTTCCACACTGAGTGGCTCTTGACAAAGCACGGAAGGTAGTCTCATAGACGGTCGTCCAATTCAACACCGAACCTAAGTGGACCCCTCCAGATTGGAGAATTGCGGCGTCAAAGAGCAGTCCAACACCCGACTCAATGGCATGTTTGGAGGCCAAGTGCTTTGCAATAGAGCAACTGCCAGCCGACTCGCCGAACGCAGTAACACGCGTCGCGTCTCCGCCAAATGCCTCTATATTTTCGCGGATCCATTCGAAGGCAGCAGCCTGATCTTTCTAACCGGCATTCGAACCGCCCGCTTCTTGAATCTCAGGTGATGCAAGGAAACCAAATACTCCGAGGCGGTAGTTGAAAGAAACAACGATGACTTCTTGCCCGAGCTCGATTGAGCGGCCAACCATGGTCAAGCCGTCGTACGTGCTGAAGGAAGAGCTGCCAGAATCGAAGTTTCCACCGTAAACCCAAACCATGACAGGCAGCCTAATACCTTGGTGTATATCGGCGGGAGCGAACACGTTGATGAATAAGCAGTCTGCGAAAATGCGTGAGGACTGATTTTAAACGAGCTGAGTCAGTGTATACCTTCCGATTGGGCGAACGGGTATATTGAATTGATGCTTTGGATGCACGTGGCTCCGAAAGCTGTGGCATTTCTTTCCCCAAGGTTCGAAGTTATTCGTTTGGGGGCAAGGAATCGTAGCGACTGAACGGGTGCTTGAGCATACGGAATACCCAAGTGCATTCGAACATTGATGCTGTCATTATACAGTGAACGCGTAATCCCAGTAAACTTGCCCTGACGATGGATGAGAAACCTGCTTACTTTGCAGCCAACCGTATCGGGGTGCAGTAACTCACGTAGCTCAGCTGCACAGTGTTATTAACAATCGAAGTTGCCGCAGCTTCTTGAGGAAAATCTGCTCGGAAGGTGGGAGAGGCTTCGGAAACTGGACCAGGCTTCGAACGGCTGCAGCCGTCTGCGAAGCGAGTCGGAAGAAGCGCACTCAGAAGTTGTCCCATGCGGCTGCTCTTGGAAGAACACATAACGGCAGTGGAACAAGATATCGGGTTGGGGGCTGGGGCCTGCAGAGGGAGAGAGATGACTGACCGAAGATCGGGAGATCGAAGCGAAGTTCCTGACATTTTCCACACACCGACCTGAGATGTAGGGACTGATCGAACCTCAAAAAAATTGCTACTTCGTATTATATGTTCGTTCTTACTCGCTGAAAAACAAGAAATCTCAAAACTCTCTGTAGTTGGCATCTCCAACACAAAGTGTTCAAGGCGTTGAAATTGCGGCTGTGAGTGCGTTCCAGACGTTGCACTTTGCCGTCCGAACATTGTCAACCTCCACCGCATAGCTACCCGCACCATCGATCCTCATCCTCATCCCACCACCCGCACCGAGCGCCGCCACCGCCTCGTACTTTGGCCATTCCACCGTCTGTCCCTTCCATCCGTTCAATCCGCCTCGCCCCGCTGACTGTCCAAAGAAGGTCCACATGCTCACCATCTCCCTCGCGAGCGCGTCCTCGCCCGCGGACGCCTGAGTCTCGGGCGCGGCAAAGACGTACGGAATCTCGAACGAGTGGGCGACACCAAAGATGCGCAGGCTGGACGGGAGGTAGGTCGGGACGTGGTTGAAGTGGTAACGGAAGACGAGCGGCTTGCCGTCGGCGGGGTCGACGGCCGTGGACAGGAGCGAATAGGCGTCCGCAACGCGCTGCGACGGGCAGTGAAGCGCCCAGTCGCCGATCAGGTCCGCAGAGGCAAGGAACGGGGCAGCGGTGGCGCCAAATATTGTCGAGGTGTAGTTGTTGAGAGGGTAGAGTGAGTAGATGGTGGCGGCGAGCGAGCTGGGGAGCCCTGGGAATGCCTTGTCGAGGAGAGCCGAATATTGGTCAGGGGTGGTGGTGCTGGTAAAGAATGTGCCTTCATCGGTGTTGGTGCCGACGAGGACGGGCACTTGCATGAAGTCACCAGACAGGAGCCGCTTCTGCGGGTTGGTTGGGATGTAGTCGCCGTCGACGTAAGGGCGGAAGGTGGCGCCGTTCGCTTCCATCACATTTTGCGCAGCCCGGAGAGCATCAGCCGACAAGCCTCGGAGGCATGCAATGTCCTTGCAACCAGTGACCGAGAACAGACCAGCCGTAATGGTTCCGTAGATGGTCGTCCAATTGTAAGTGTACCCAAAGTGAACACCGGATGACTCCAAGATGGCCGCATCAAAGAGTGGGGCGGAGCTACTCGCGGGAAGAGTTGCTGTCAGGTGGTTCGCAATGGAGCAGCTGCCAGCCGACTCGCCGAACGCAGTTACTTTGTTTGCGTCGCCCCCAAAGGCCCCAATGTTTTGGCGCACCCACTGGAAAGCAGCAATCTGATCTTTAAGTCCTGCATTCGACCCGCCAGCGCTTTGTATTTCAGGCGAAGCGAGGAAACCCATGACACCTGTACGATAGTTGAAGGAAACAACAATAACCTCTTGACCAAGCTCAATAGATCGATGGACCATGGTCGACCCGTTGAACTGTCCGAGACTCGAACTGCCTGAGTCGAAGTTTCCACCGTAGACCCAGACCATTACGGGAAGCTTCGTCCCATACGGGATGTTGGCCGGAGCGTAGACATTGACAAAAAGACAATCTGTCTTATTCATTCAGCTTCAACCCGGCAGCACACGCGAGAAGAGATCCGGGCCATTACCTTCAGATTGAGGAAATGGGTACGTCGAGGTGACGTTCTGAATGCAGGTAGGGCCAAACGATGTTGCGGTCCGGTCTCCAAGATCTTCAGTGATCGGCAGTGGTGCGAGGAAGCGGAGATCTCCGACGGGCGCCTTGGCGTAGGGTATTCCCAGATGCACACGGACTTTCGTAGTGTCGTTGTAAGGCGAGAAGGTGAATCCTGTAAATGATCCCTACGGTTGTTGGTGGCCAAATAAAGTCAGACTAGCGGTAACGGAATGCGATCAGTTCAGGAAACCTACGTATGGAAGTTCCACTTTATTGGCATCGGCGGGACCGGAGCCGTCATCCCCGTAGTTTCTGGTCGGATCGGTGACTTGGTGTGAGGAAGCGTAGTCCATCTCCGAAGAGGACATGCTGTACTGCGGGACGACCGGAACCGGAAGGTCCACATCGACAGGACTTGCATTGTAGGTCTTCTGCGAGTCGCAACTATTGTCGATGTAAGTCCGCGGTGAGTCGACTACAGCCATTCCCCTTTCCTTCTTCCACGGCACACTTACCCCTTTAAGGGCGAGCCCGATGCAACGTTGGCGGCGGCTGCGGCCAAGACGGCCAGGAAGGCGGCGACGGCAGCGGTGGTTGGGTGCATTGTTCTCGTCGATGTCGGTTGCCCTTCGTCTCTAGTTGTGTCTATGTCTCTTTTTTTTTTTTTTTTTTTGTTTTCCTCAATTATTCTTCTTTCGGCTATTTAATCGAAGGCGCCTTTTTCCGTCGGTCACACGCCACAGTCTTTTTGCTTCTTTTTCTATTCGTTTTGTCCAGTTTGTCCACTTTTTGCTTCGGTCCGACTGTCGATCGCCAAGAAGGCATGCCCAAAATAGGAAAGAGGAGCAAATTTTGGTGTGTGAGTTTTGACTAAGCTGGAAACCAACCATTTTTGGGCTTTTTCCCACCAACATCGATTCTTCAACGATGTCATATCGATCGGACTTGAAATTACTTTCAAGTCCACTGAACTGAAGAGAAGGGCAGTGAACCGCCCAGGTCGAGTGTAAGAAGCTGTTGGTGAATGAGAACTCCGCAGGGTGAATGTAGGGCTTTGAGGAGACGAACGAGAGAGCTTAAGAGGGGAGGGAGCCAAAGCCACGTTGGCTGAAGCTTCGCGTGACGGAACTCCAGCGGCATGGTGCGCCGGAACCTCCCGCCAATCACATCTGGCTCAAGGAGCCAACTGTAGTTGATTCCCACGTTGGGAAACGAAAAGTGCGGCCAACCACTGCCTCTATTGGTATTGCAGCTGCATTTTAATATGACGTAGTGAAAGGCAGTGATAATAATATATTTCCTTATAATGCCCAACCCTCGATATCAGACATAGGGCACGCAAAGCCCGAGTGGGAAGGAAAAGAAGAAATTCGCGCAGATGACTATGATTGATGGGCTTACGCTTCACCAGGTGTCGAAAACGAAAAGTCCCTCTTTAACCGAATCAAAGCTTTGGCGAAGGCTTCAACACCAGAGATCACCATTCCAGCGCCAGTGCTCTGATAGCGCGATTTCGACCTTATCAACAGCCAGTTTTCTCGCCCGTCCCATTCTTGCTCCCTCAGCCAAAAGAAGCTGATGCTGAGTTTGAAATAGGTAGACATCTTTACGTTGCTGCGGCGACAATGTGACAAAGCCCCTCTGCTGATACGAAGGGGACTTGGCGCTCGGAATTCGACAGAGATATCGTTGCCGAGAGAAGGAGTACGGATCGAGTCGCCGTTAGTGTGGTGACGGCAACTTCAAACGGCTGGTCTGCAGGAACAGGGCGGAAATATTCACCGTGAGCCGCACTGCGGTAGGCTTTTCCCCAAAGGACTCTGCAATCGTCCGCATGCAATGAAAGAGCAAAGCGCTCAAAGGGCCTCCAGCATTGCGGTAACGTGTGGATAAACGCCAGTTAGCGAAAATGGAATCTTGAGCGTCAGTGAACTCCACCCAGAGCAGCTCCTATACCGTGATGGCTGTTGCGAACCCAAACACCGTGGTAGTTTCGAGTCACGTGGAAGCGGAACGACTGATGAGTCGGCGTCGTGACAAGCCTCGTGAGTGGTTGGCTGGCGCCCGCAGAAGTGTTCTGGGATTCGACCACGCCCGGCGTGAGTTGGACGTGGTAGGCTGTGAGGGAGTGATGAATTATGACGGAAGAAGAGCGACGTCGCAAGACCATGATGAAAATGCCGGCCGACAGCTTCCGGTTGCGGTGGTGGAAGGTCGTGCTGGCCGCTCGCGTGTCTGACAGGGATGCTCGGGTGGTTCTTTCTCTTGCTTTCTGTTTCCGTCCCAGCCCTCCCCACCAAAGCGAAGTAACTCAGCAAGGACTCCACTTGAATCAGCAAACCTTGTGGAACAAGGTCTGTCGGCTCGTCTCGCGTTCGATCTTCAGAAGCAGTAAACTGGAATCGCCCGACGTCTTGCCGCGTCTCGTGGCTGGTCGTCCGAAAAGGGGCTGGCACGCCCGCTCTCGGCTGGGTCTAACTGGAACAACAGCGAGTGGAGGAACCAGATGTCTTCGTTTTCTGGAGTGATCGGTATCGATTGCGGGTTGCGATGGAGCTCCTCGCCCGCTGCCACTTTGGAGGCGGTGCGTGCCTTGTGCGATCAGCCTCGATTCCGGCGGCCGCGACACTCGCCATGGTCGGGTCCGCGCCGCCTGGAAGTGCAACGTGAAAGAGCGCTTCCGTCGTTGCGAACGACTTCGCGCTCAGAATCAGACAATGCAACTTGGGAGAGGGTGTGCCACGTGCGTTGGGTTGGTGCCACCCAAGAGCCTCAAGAAAAGGAAAAAAAGAAAAGAAAAAAAAAAAAAAAGAAAAGAGAAAGAGCAACGCAAAAGTGGACCGGACTGACATGGACGACGTCAGCGAAACTCCGGCGACAACTCTGACTGCGACAGCCAGCCGGCTTCCGCTTCCCCCGACTCGCGGTGGAGGGAGAGGCCGCGGCCGCGGCGGCGGCGGCGGCGGCGGCAGGGGCGCTTGGAGCGCTCGAGGCGGTGCCGGCAGGGGCTCCGCACGAGGCAACGGCAGATCTGGCCCCTACGGCTCTCCGCACAGACGTTCGCAGCCTTCCGCCCCCGCCACAGCCGGGACAGAAGGCAGCGAAAAAACTGCCGGGACGAGCGAGCCAGTGGTAGCAGCTTCGAAAAAGGAGTACGGTTGTATTGTGTGCGATGTCGGGCCACCGAAGTACAAGTGTCCCACCTGCCGATCCCCTTAGTACGTGTCCATTCTCCCTCTTGCATCCCCCGATCATTACAACATTCAATGCGTGCAGCTGCTCGGTGGCTTGTTACAAGTCACATCGAGGTAATGTTTGCTACTTTCTACCGGAGCCCCTTCTGACACATCTGACTTCTCTATTTTCCTTGGAACAGCTGCTCCGTGCGAGGGTCCTTCCAGAGGTAAAGTGTTTTTTTTGTTGGCCCACGCACTTGTGGGACACTGGACAATTTCTTCTTGCAGATCAACCACCTACCCTTCAGCCACCACCGAATGCGGAACTTCCTGACGATGACGAGAAGCTGACAAGCAAAGAGCTTGAGCTACTTGGTAAGAGCTAGAAGCCGGACTCTTGCACGGCGCCTCTGACGTGGCTTCTGGACTAGCGAGCTCTGACAAGATCAGGACGCTCCTCAAAGACCCTCTTCTCCTTCCACTGCTGCGCAAGATTGATGGCTGCGGCAAGCCGGAACCATTGATCGAGGCCGCCTTGGACGAGGTCGAAGCATTTGGTCGATTCGCCGAGGAGGCAATCAAGCTAGTGCGGCCTGGCGGCCCTAAGACCTGATTTCAGATCCTCCTTCTCCGTGCATTATTGTATATATGCAGCAAAGATCTCTTGTGAGTGTGGCGGCGCGTCGCTCATCCCATCGTTCTGCAAATCGTAAAATCCACGTTATCGTTCAAGCTCGGATACCTCCTTGGCCCACAGGGTGGCTGTGAAACCGCGAAAATTTTTCGAAGATGACCGCGCCCGACTCGGCACTGACAACCGCACCGCCGTCGACGGCCAAAGTCCAAGCTCGCCGCCGATCGCAGATCGACAACGTTAGCGTCACGGTCACTGCACGGCTCCCGCTCGAGCTGTGGGGCTACATCGTGCTCCTCTCGTGCGAGTCTCTGCGCGATCTCGCCTTCTGCTCCGCCATCTCCCCCCAGATCCGCGCCTACACGTGGGACTCGATCCCCTTTCGGGTGCGCGTCCTCGTCCGCCGCATTTTCGTCAACCCACCCCCAGATCCACTCCTCGGAATCTCCTCGTCGAGCTCTTCTGCGCCAACAAACCCGTTCAACTGGGATTTCTTCACCTTCCTCGACAGCCCGGACGCGCACCTTGTCCTCCGCGAGCTCATTGCGGCAGAGATCCTCACCCCCGTGGTGTGCCCATACGCCATGATGCACGCCCAGCACTACAGGAATCGCAACGTCTTCGCCATCTTACTCGACTCCGGCTTCCCATCTAACGCGGGCATGATTACCGTCGCCGCAAGCCGTGGGCACACGGACATTGTCCAAAGGCTCTTGGAAGCACCTGACGGTACTTCGCGCGCTCATTCGCCCGTTCCTCTCGCAGCTGCCCTCCCCGGACCACCGGTTGGCGCAGGTCTCCCACCCGCACTGCCCGCAGCAGCACCCAGCCCCGCTGATGCCGCCTTCACCCGCACCGCCATGGCCACCTCCGCCGCGACCGCCGCCGCGGCCTCGGGCCACCTCGACACCCTGAACCTCCTCATCCGCCACGGCGTCCGTGTCGACCTCCACGCATCCCTTGAGGCCGTCGCCGGCGGCCACGCCGCCGTCGTCGCCCGCCTCATCGAACTGCCGCGCGAGCTCGGCGAGGGCGTCGAGCCGCTCGACCCCGCGCTGCTGAGAGAGGCCGTGCGGTGGGGCCGCGCCGAGATTGTCGAGATGCTGCTGGCGCACGGGGTCGTGCCGTCCGTTGCTGCGGTGATGGAGGCGCGGGCGCTGATGGTCGGCGCGACTGGCGGTGTGAGAGGCGACGGGTACGGGTCCCACGGGCCATCTCCGCCGCCGCCGTCGTCGTCGTCGTCATCGGCGCCTTCCAACCAGGGCGATCAAGTGCCGAGGGCCGGTCGAAACGGTTGGGCTAGCAAGGAGGCTGAGCTTGAAGAGAGGAGGAGGGTATACCAGGCTGTGTACGAGGCCAGGACGGAGCGCGTGTGGAGGGATTCCTGGGGGGGTTGGGTAGCGTCGTGGGTTGAGTCAGCGGTGCTACTGCTTGGAGTGGGTGGGCCACCACCGTCGTACATAGGAAGTCGGCGTGGACGCAGGCGGTGATCTCATGGTCGTTTCACCCTTATCCACAACCATTTTTCTTGAAACATGGCACTGCTTTTTCGCATCTTGTGAGGACCTCTTCGCATTCGTATACGTGTTAGGGCAAATACAACTTATTATGCCGCCTCGGGCCGTACAGAAGCAAACGTTTGCGACCCCAAAAAGCTCAGCAGGGCGGGCGACTCTGCCTGGCGTGGCCCAAAGCACCGCCCGTCCCAGTAATCTGGTCTCACCCACCCACCCTCCATCGTGCAAATCAGCATCTCGTGCCCAAATCTCGTCTGCCGCTCGTCGACTCGACAAACGATGTGCGCACAGCAGTTTGACAGTGCAAAGACGGGGTGCTCGGGCACCGTTGGTTGCGTCGCAGCCCGCTTGTGCTTTTTGGTTTGTTCTGCAGCTACTGGCCCGCTGTCTGCTGCGGCGGAGCCATCCACGCGGCCCGGCACACACACGGGCAGATCGCCGATCGTAGCAATCTTGTTGCAGGCCCGACCAGAGCATCCTCCAACGGCGCGTACCAGGTCCTCCATTCCCTCCGTTGGGACGTTGAGGACGAATTTGACCGCCGCTGCTGGCCCTTTCTCGGTCGAGCCGCCTTCCTCATCGGGAACTGTCGCATTATCAGTGCACGTGGCCGATCCGCCATCGGGTTCGGACGTCTTAGAGTCTACAGCGCGCAAATGAGGGATCGGCTGCTGGTGTTGATGAGAGTCTGGGAAGAGGATCGCGGCGGTGTGTCGAGTCGACTTCATCGAGCACACAATGTGCCCATGGTTGTCGAGCGGAGTCAGCCAAGAGATGGTCATCACGTTTCGCGACGCCCCATCGCTGCTGCACGATGTGAGGAGGCAGACAGGGTTCGGGTAGAGGAGCCGAGCAAGGAGGTGCTTCTCGACCTTGATCCATACAGTCAGCTGGGCGATCAGAGCGGTTCGAGGGTTGTCGGTTCGTGGCTTGTCAACACTCATTGGGCATCACTGCTGTTCGCAATAGTTCGGATCTCAATTCATTGCGCTGTGGATTCGTTCGAGCTAATATGGGCTTCCTTCATAAATATATTGGTGTATTCGACCATTACGCCAAAGCAAAACTGAAGCATGATTCAACGTTACCGCACGAAATAATTTTCAAGCGCCCTTCGACGGTTGGTAATCGGAGCTGGCCTGTTTTCTAAGGTAATGAATAACAAGACGAACCAATAACGTGAAACTGCACCTAAATTGATATTATAGAGACCACTGCAAGTCATCAAGTTGTTCATTTGTTAAGTCTACAGCTTGGAGGCCATTGGCCGGGAAAAAAGGGTAGATCCGGTAGCGCTGTGCCCGGCGGGATTTGCTGCTGAAGAGCCGCCAAGACGTGAGTTCATCGATCGAATCGGGAGGTTTTCGATCTTGGCATTTAAGACTCCGACCGTGCCCCAGAGAACGTCGACTGTGTCCGTGAGCCCATCGAATCTGTTCGACAGATTCGCCACTTCTCTCGCTCGAGGCCGGATGCCATTCTGAACAGCGTTTTCCAAGGCCGGTCCGAGCCACTCTGGTGCGCCAGCGCCGGGGTACTGGCGCACTGCATGCTGTGCGAGCAGCGCGTGAATTGCGCACCACAGCGGCGACGGATTCTTCTTCCGAAAGGGCTTGCGGGGCGGCAAAACGCAGGCGTTTGCACCCCCTGGCCTCGGCGGAGGCTGCCGCAATGTGAGCGGTAGACATGGGATCGCCTACTGCGACCCCAGCAGCGGGCGGGGCCGTTGCGGCCAGGTAGGCCTCCGCTGCGGCAACGGCAGCGGCTTGCTTGCGTGTCTGGGATGGAATTTTGCAAGAGAGGGATCCTACTCTGCTATCATCTCTCGTTCGCCGCAATCGTCGATTTTCCGGTTCATAGCAGATTTTCCGCGAAAAAGCGAAGGATATATTACCAAATGTTGCAATGCCACAAGCCTCACAGGTTTTCCATCATTTCTCGTGCCCCTCCAATCACTCGTCATCCTCAACCTCATCCGCCTCAAACTCTTCTCCGTCCATCACCCCATCATCGTCAAATCCTTGCTCCTCAAGTGCCTCGTTGTCTTCCAAAAGCTCGCTGTCGTCGACTGCGTCCTCGTCTTCGAAAGCAGCCTCGTCTTCGAAAGCAGCCTCTTCCTCCACAAACGCATCGTCATCAGCGAAGGCATCATCATCAGAGTAAGCGTCTTCGCCAGCGAGCGCATCATCCTCCGCGAACGCATCGTCGTCCGCGAACGCGTCATCGTCAAACGCTATTTCATCATCCTCGACTAGACCGTCGACCCGGGCGTATTCGTCGTCGTCGAATTCGTCACTGTCGAGCAGAGATGCAGCGGCGGCGTCACCCGGCGCTTCGGTGGCTGGAGCAGTATCGACGGAGGCGGACGAGTCCGACGGTTGCTCCGGGGTTTCTTTGTTGTTCGGAAAGCAGAAGCAGGCACGTTAGATTTACCGGCTATTAAAAATCTGCTTGCCCTGTGATTTACCTTCGCGGTGTTTGCGGTGGTGATGGTGGCTATGATGCCTGTGGTGTCCGTGGCCGTAGCTGCCGCGTCCGTGATGCCTGTGGTGGTGATGGTCTGGAACCACCGTAATTTGAGCAATACGAGGAGATTTCCTCAAAATCACCACCAAAGGATGAAAATATGGCCTAGCTTACGGTCACGGCGCTCGAGGACGCCAGCGGATAGGGCCTTTTGTGATTGGAGAGACATGTCGGTGCCGCGGATGGGGACGGCGACGGTCCATGATGCCGCGAGAAAGGCGACGAGGAGGATGGATAGGCTCTTCATATTGCTAAACTTTGTTGCTTTGGGAGTGTGTGGAGAAGTTGGTGTGTGGTGCTAGTTTTGCGCGCCGGACTTGTTTTTAAACGGCCCCGGCCAACCAGCCACCCTCCAGCCACTCTCCCGTGTCTTTCGACGCGTCTTTTTACCCTGATTCCCGATTTCGCAAAGAAGCCTCCACCGGGTGCGCCTTCTCGGATGAGTCGCGATGTGGTGGAGTGGGTGGATTCAACGTTCATGAGCTAACGGAGGAGGAGGTTTGAGCTGGATCGCATCCATAGCTTTGACAGGTGGCCCGACTGCCACCCTGCTTGGGTGGCGGAATGACGGCATGGCTGTGCAATCATAAATAACGAGATTGGCTGTGACAGTGTATCTGGGGTCACTTAGACACACATGCACGGTGATTGCGAGAGTAATATGTTAGCGCCAGCCGTTTCTCGATCACCTTCTTTCAGGCGCACTCATTCCCAGTTTTCAATCCTTGGATATTTTTCGAGCCTCTTCTTTCGAAGAGTGCGTTAGCGGTTTTAAAAACTTGTAATTCCTCTCCAGAGTGACTCGTTTTGTGAAAGGGTGCCATAACTAGTTTGGGTTTGACAGAGGCAGGAACTATTATCAGTTTGAACTGAAAAACTGACACCAAGAAGTTCGGCAGTTATTACATGGATGTCATTTATTTACAATACGCTGTTTAAACGTGGACTCGTCGATGAAAAGAGATCAAGAGACAGTCTGTACAGCCCTTCGCCAGCTCCGGTTTCAACGCTTGGAGGCGCCCTTTCGCAAGCGAGCCATGACCTCGCGAAGTGCATTCAATCGTTTTCTTACAAAGCTTGCACGCAAGCCACTCTCATTCCACCATTTACTAACTTCTGGGGTATAACCGTCGATGGCCTTCTCGGTAAACTTGAGCTCCAGCCCGCTGGTCCGCGCCACCACTGCAAAGCCTCGACGTGGCCCTTCCGGCTCGCCCCCATCGCGCCTGCAGAGTACTTAACATCCAACGCGCTGCTCGCCCACCACTTCAGCACCTCCACTTGACCGTTCTCGCTTGGCCCATCGATTGCGGCCTCTGAATACTTGATCGTCCACCCGCTGTCCATCCACCACCGCAGCACATCAACGTGCCCTTTCGCGCTGGCGCGGTCGACGGCGTCCGCAGAGTACTTGCCTTGAAGGCCGCTCTCCTTCCATCGGTCCAGATGATCCAGCTTGCCTTGCTCGCTCGCCAGATCGACGGCCTTCTCCGAGTAGCGCAGCTCGAGTCCGCTGTCCTTCCACCACTGCAGCTCCGCAACGCGCCCGGCTGCCGCAGCAAGTGCGTCAGCAGCTCCGGATGGCCGTTCGAGCTCGCAATGTTGAACTCGAGCTTGTACATGGCGCGGTAGGCGCGGCACTGGTCGCGCTCGTTGCGAATCAGTGTCGCCACGGGTGTTGCAGGTGACGGCAGATGAGTTCGCCGACGAGACGGGTTTCGGCTGCCGCGGCATGGAGGGAGGGGAGGGAGGGGAGGGAGGGGACGGGGGGTGCAAAGAAAGGAGGAGGGTGGTTGGTTGCGCCGTCCTTTACGGAAATGCACAATACGCGGATGGCTCCTTGCACTATCGCCCGAACATCACCCAGCGGCTGGAATTGGGGGACTAACCGTGACAAATTCCGGAGCTTCGTAAAAACCCCGTCTAGGCTTTCGCCTTCAGGAATTGAAGCGCGCCGTCCGCCAAACGCCAAGCGAGGTTGAACCTCCATACGGCTGTTGCAGGGTCCACGGGGTTCTTTCCGCGTAGCATTCGGAACCCACCACAAAGATGTGATTTGAAATTTCGCAGCCTGAACGGGGAGAGAGAGAGAGGGTCGGGTCACGTGTGGGTCCCGTCAACTATCAACTATCGCCACACAAAAAGCCCAACAAACAAACCCCGTCGTGCATCAAGCAAGCATCATCGTCATGGCCTCTGCAGCGTTCCGCCACGTCGCGACCGAGCTCGCTCCCAAGGCCATCGGTACGTATCGCGCTAACCTCCTCCTCCAGAGTCACGCCTCTCCCTGCCTGCAACCTGCCCCTTCTCATATTCTCAACGGTCCTCGAACAACTCCAGGCCCTTACTCCCAGGCCGTCGCCGCCAACGGCTTCCTCTACACGGCCGGTCAGATCCCCTTCGACCCCACCACCATGGAGATCGTCGGAACAGACATTCAAACGCAGACCGCGCAGGCACTGAAGAACCTCCGCGCCGTCGTCGAGGCTGGCGGCTCGTCGTTCGATCGCGTCGTGAAGACGACCGTGTTTTTGAAGGTGTGGTGTCCCGCCTCTGCATTGTCGGCGATTGTTATTGATCCCTCCGTTTCCCCGCTCACTTCAGGATATGAACGACTTTGCAAAGATGAACGAGGTCTACGCAAAGGCCTTTGGCGAGGCGCGGCCAGCGCGATCAGCCGTCGAGGTCGCCCGGCTGCCGAGGGACGTCCTGGTGGAGATCGAGTGCGTTGCTCTCATCGAAAAGTGAGTCTTGCGACGTCGTTCGCGCGCGAGGGACAGATTTTGTTTGGAGTCGACGGGTCGAAGGAACGAGAAGGCACCCACATCAAAAAAATACACTGCACATGTTTTTGTGACTTTTCCTCTAACTTGACGTTCATAAACTCCTTTTGCACCATCACCTTCTCACAATTACCGTCGCTGTGCGGCCTTGATGGCATCCAAAAGTGTGGGCGATGCAACAGTGAACAGAGCGTCGCTCTAAGCACAACCGAATGTGAGACAGAAACTGGATAGGCGCCGAAAGTGACGGCGAACCTTTGGAGTTGGCAGCCCTGCAGGCTTCCCTGCCGCCGCTGCAGAAAGACTGCTGTCCAACACGAACCCACCGGCGGCGAAATGCTTCTTGTGCGTCGACGTTAGCCTAATAGACTCCCTGTCCTCGAAAACCATTCAGATCAAATGCAACTGCGATACGTCTCAAAATTAGCACAGCACTCAACTCTTCCCTCCGTCTGCCCTTTGCACCCGCCGAAACTGCACCGCCACCAGCACCGCCTTCTCCAGCAGCCGTCGCACCGCCGCCGCCGGCGACCTTTGCCCGTCTCTTAAACACAACGTCCGCGTCCGGAAAGTTCAGGAACCGGACGTGATCCTCGCCGGCCCCGAACGACCCGAAAATGATCCTGCGCTGCGGCCGCGCGCGCGGGTCGACGCGCTTGACCGAGTAGTCGGCCGCGGCGGTCGTCGTGCTCGTGATCTGCGGATCGCGGTAGCCATAGTCCCAAATGGGTTCAGAGTCTTTGTGCATCGGATCGCCTTCGGCGCGTTTTCCTGGGAGTTCCACCGGTGTTGGGGTTGGGTGGTGTGAACAAAGAATAAAAGCACTTGTTAATATTGTTTGCTCGATTGCAGGAGGATAAGTGAATCAGAGGAGTGGGGAAGCGTGCACTACCGGTTGCTCTTCTGATGGGTGTGCGTGGTCGCTCGATGAAGTAAGCCATAACGGAAAGTTTGTCAGCGTCGGGGCAATCATGGTAGTATTTGAGGAAAGAAACACTAGACCTGCCGTTGCGTTGCTGCGTTCATAGTTCATTCTATCGCGCCAGCAACAGAGCATCTTACCGCCAATGAGAGCACGAACGGCGGCAGCTCCCAGAATACCTTCGGTGCCAAAGTCAAAAATCAACCTGGCAATCATACGAGCAATCTTTCTCGCAATTTTTCTGAAGTGTGGCCACCAAATATTCGCCCCATCGTTCCAGCTTTTATTTTGCCCCAGGACTTGTTTCGCAGATTGCGCAAATGAATAATACCGTTCCATTAAAGTGGTTCCCCCTGGTGTTGGGGTGCAATTGCTCATCGGTCCTGGCACGGTGCAAATCGATATTTCAACTGGAACATTCCGTCAACTTGCTAGAACCCACATTTTTGGTTAGAACTCGAGTTCACATCGGTTCGTATTTGATTAGTGTGAATTTGTCTCCAGACTTGCTGCCCACTCAAACGAATCATTGAGAGGGTATGCAGCACAAAGTTGGAAAGAAAAGGGGAACGGGGTTGAGGTCAATTTCATTAATGAGGAAAAACTAGAGAGAGGTTTGGAGGGAGATTTGGTTTCCAACGACAGGCCTCGGGCGAAAAGCTGGGGGAGGAATTCAGCTGGACGGCGGAGTGTTGTAAGGGATGGTGTTGTTCAAGACAAACGGCACGTAAAAGTTCATGGCGGCCCAGATCTCATCGCCGGTGGGGACGATCTGCGACGCGGGCAGCTTGAATCCGTAAGAGCCCGTGTCGCGCAGCTCGATAGTCCAGCCGGACATTTTCGCCTTTGCCGTCATCCAGTCGTCGGTGCAGCCCGAAGCGGGGTAGAGCCCGGCGCCAGGCTCGGACGTGTAACTCTTGCCCGAGTTGGTCTTGATCGCGGACGCCATGCCGTCTCCGAGCTTCTTGAGGACGGCCTCGTTCTTGGACGGCGTCGACGTCCAGCCCCAGCTGCGAAGAACGAGCTGCGAGTACGAGTGGAAGTCGATGCCGGAGAGTCGATTCGAGAAAGAGAGGATGTAGTTGGACATGGCCTTGCTTTCGGGCTCCGAGAACGCGGCGGTGCCCTGGTAGGTTTCGTCGCTCGTGTCCGTGCTGGCGCCAACGTAGCCCCAGTGCTCGTCCCAGTTGCGGTTCAAGTCGACGCCGTACGTGCCGTCTCCATTGTTGCGACGGTTCTTGCGCCACTGGATTAAAGTTGAGGGCGTTAGACTACGGAAGAAATATAAACACAAAGCGACTCACCAGACGGTCTCCGGTGAAAGTGTAGGCGTAGCCGTCCGGGTTGTTAATGGGAGTGATCACGAACTGGGTGGTCTTCAGCCACGTCGCGTACGGCTCGGCGTTCGCGTTGGAGAGCAGCTTCGTGGTGATGTACATCACGACAGCGGGCGAGATCCACTCGCGTGCGTGCTGGCCGCCGTTCCACCAGATCATCTTCTTGTTGGTCGCCGCGACAGAGTTGTCCGTGACGATCAAGGACGGGATGGTGCGCCCCTCGATCGTCGTTCCAATCGACGCAGTGTACTTTGTCAGGCCCGGGTACGTGGTGCTCAGGGTCTTGAGCTTCGCGACGATATTGTCGTAGGTCTGGTACGAGTTGAAGAAGGTGTCGGTGGCGGCGTTGACCAACGCGTTCACGGCCACGGCGGCGTCCTCGGGAGAGGCGGCGACGTCGGCGTAGACGTCGTGGTTCTTGATGGTGCACAGGTTCGGGAGGGCGGTGCGCAGCCGCGCGGCCTCGGCGAGCGACTTGACTCGGACGTCAGCGGCGGAGTTGGGCTGGATGCGGTGGGTCCAGACATCAAGGTGCAGCGAGGCGAGGGTGTGGGCGTGCTCGGGGGTGGCGATTGCGCACGAGAAGAGCTTGTTGTACGACGCGGCCGGTGCGGCGAAGACGGCGGGGACGGCGGCGCCGACGACGAGGATGGCGCCGGCGGCGAGCGCGGCGGCAAGACGGCGGCGGGTTTGGCGGTTGCTGTGCTTGGCCATTTGCGCAGTGTCGATGAGGTCGCTTTTGGGACGAGAAAGAGAATTTTTTTTTCTTTTTTTTTTCTATTTCGTTTTTCTTTTCGTTTGTCGTTATGTGTAAACAAATATTCCCGTCCACGTGCTGCGCAGTGTGCCGCTTTCCTAAAATGGATTTCTTATCGAGCCTGAAGGACCAATCGTAAATCTCGTCGTGCGTCCGCCAACGCATCTCCCAAAATGAGTTCAATGCGCTGCCAGAGTGGCGCGTTCGTTTCCATTCTATTCAATTGTGTGTGCGTTTTGCATTCAAACACGAAAGGAAAACAGGCACTACTCCTTCGAATGGGGGAGGGGGAAACAAAAAAGAGATACACTTGACTAGAGGCAGTTGCTCTAAATTTAAATGAAGCAACGGAATGCGTGGGAGCAACTTTGTTTGGAATAAGTTTAAGAACACGGGAAAGACGAGGGAGGTTCCGGAATGGATTGGATTGGCGGGCACTTGGCGTCACTGCAGGCTCATTGCGAGGGTGGGACCTTGCCCGACCCAAAGAGGCTGAAAAACTGCTGGATTTTGGAGGATGCTGATGACATCGCTGACCCCCTTGATGCGGCGGAAGCTGCGGAAGCGTTGGTCGGCGCCTTGTAGAGCGGCAGCCCAGCCGATGACGACGATGAGGAGGAAAAGGAGGCGGCGGAACCCTTGGGGGCAAACACCCTTGTCTTGGGGGTCATGGAGGCGACGGCGCCGGGCGAGTTTGTGTGCACCATGAGTGGTTGCTTGTTGTTGTTGTTGTTGTTGGGTGTGTGTGTGTGTGTGTGTGTGTGTGTGTGTGGATGTCGCTTTGGTTGCTTTTTGGGTAATGTGTATAGGGTTTGGGATGGAAGGGAGCGCGACCTTATATAAGCGTGGCACTCCGCAGTTTACGCACAGTCTTGGAGTTTCTCCTTTTCTTTCCTTTCCGTTCTCATTTCCCTTTCTCTTTTGTTCCATCGAAGGATCGATGATTCATGAGGGACAGCCACTGACCCACCGTGATGTTTCTCGAGTGTGGCTTGGCCGCTTGTTTGTCTTTGTGTCAGCACAGCCACAAGACAACGCTGTATGCGCACGGGTGGCACCCGTCGAACCTTGAACCCGACAACTCCCGCGACAAGAACAGGCAATTCAATTTCGTGCAATGTGGTCTTGCACCTTCTTTTTTATTTTGGCTTTCAAAAAGACTTGTCCCACACGCGCTGCGAGGGGGGGTGAAGGCGGCATCATCGGCGCCTGACCCGCACAATCTTCCCGCTGAAGGCCATCGACTCCCGTGCCGCCGTCGGCACCCGCACTCGCATTGGTTTAGCCTAACAGACCTTCATCACAAACACGACGAACAAACTGCAGGGCTTCATCTGCATTCAGATACTGCAACCCTCGTTGACTATCATCGCAGTGGTGAACCGGCACCGCCAACTGACAGGAAAAAACACAATCGAGCGAGCGGATGGCGGGGCTGAACCGCGGCCCCACTCGTCGTCAGACGGCAGCGTGTAAGGACGGATCAGGAGGAGTTCCGAATTGGAATGGTTGTGCAAAGAGTGTTGGCAAAAACCTGCAAAATGAATTGTCCAGTCGTGTGAACAGAAAAAATACACCAACAACAAAGGGATAGCCAGCCGAAGCGTTGGCTCTGGCTCATACTCCTCATCAGGCCCCTCCCGAGATCCCGAGATCGCCTTAGCTGGGGATGATCTCCGCGAACCGCTACCGCAACACAGGTCCCGTCGCCGGCGCTGCGGACCCGTACGCACCATCGGCGCCGCCGGGCCGCCCGCCGCCAGGCACAAAGCTGTGCCACGTCTGCGGCGGCAGCTTCCCCTCAACCGCCCTCGCCGGCCACCAGGCCAAGTGCATCCGCAAAAACGTCAGGCCAGCCCACGCGACCGCTGCGCTATCCTTCTCGTCCGGCACGCTGTCGTCGCTGCCACATCAGCAGCGATACGACGGATCCTCAAACGAGTCCCTGGCCGCCAGCAGCAACGGCGGTGGCGGTGGTGGCAGAGCCGCCCGGCAGCGACGGTCCCTGAGCGACATGCCCTCCGTCGCGTCATCGACCACAACATCGACATCGAGCCTCCGCTCCGACGCCGCCGCCACCCACTACGCCTCCGACTCGCAACGTTACAGCGACCGAGAGTCTCCGCGCCACCACCGCGTCCTCCGCCGGGCCGATCAGACGACAGCGGCCCCGGCGGCGCTGATGGACTATCCATCCTCGGTGCGACGGACGGACCCCAAGGACCCGTCGACGCGGGTTATCCACCGGCGGATGGAGGTCGCGCCGGATGCGTATGACGACGAGGACGATGACGACGAGGAAGAGGAGCGGAGGCGGCGCAGGGCTGCTGCGCTGAAGAAGCAGGAGGCGGCGTTCCGGTCGGCCGATAGCTTTGACGAGGATTCGATCCAGGAGGCGGTGGCCGGAGACGAGGAGGACCGGGACCCGTGCGAGTACTGCGGAAGGAAGTTTGCTGTCGATCGACTGGTGAGATTGGGGAAGTGTCTGGGAGTGGATCGGTCACAACCTTGGTTGATGCTCTCTTACCCTTTCTCAGGAGAAACACATGGCCGCATGCTCAAAGCTCAAGAAGCGAAAGGTTTTCGATACGGCGAAAGCTCGCGTAAAGGGTACCGAGTTGGAGCAATACGCGCTGAAAAAGCAGATCGCTGGTGGGGACTCTAAGCAAAAAGTGAGCTCAGCACGCTCCTCGATTCTTCTTGAACGGTCCTCTGATATTTACCACTCTCCCTTAAAAACACACAAAAACGTCTCTTTATCCACACGTACAGGGCGCCAAACCAGACCCCGCCCCGAAGAAGTCCAACTGGCGTGTCAAGCACGAAAACTTTATTCGCATGGTCCGCGCCAACCGCAACCTCGACGCGGGCGGCAGCGGCGCCTCGCAGCCCTTCGTCCCCTCCGAGCCCGACCCAGATTACATCCAGTGCGAGCACTGCTTGCGCCGGTTCAGCCCCGTCGCTGCGGAGCGGCACATCCCCATCTGCGCAACGAACAAGCACAAGCCGAAGCCGTCACCGTCCGTGTCGGCGCAGGGTGGCGCGAGGGGAGGAGGTGGGACGGGGCCCGCAGCCGCGGGCGGTGGCGGCGCTGCCGGTGGCGGGGAGAAGGAGAGAAGGGAGGAGGCGATGAAGAAGAGGATGGGGTACAAGCCCCCGCTACCGAAAAAGAAGCCGGTGGCTGCTGCACCGTCGGCACCGGGTGCTGGCGCGCCCGCTTCGCCGACACGACGCCGCTGAGGTGTGAGCAGCGTTCGGTTCTGGTTGTGGGAATTAGATGTTGGAGGAGATGCGGGTGTTTTCGGCGAATAGACTGGTGCTACCGAACTTGTTGGTTGAACATCCTTGGGATGGACCTTGTCACCAGCCTCTTCGCGGCCTCGGACGCGCGACGCAAGCTCAGGGCGGCCCAGGGCGCCGGGCTACCCCTCCTTGCCCCGGCAACGGCAGCCGATCCCGCCGCGCCCACAGATCCGATATACGCCGCGGCCTTGGGATCAAACACTCGCACTGCGGAAGAACGGCGCAAGCGCATCGGTGCGTTTCCAAAAAGTCACGGAGCAGAGCAACCATTCGTCCTAAATAACTCGCTAAATCTGCAACCTGACCCGCCTCTCCGGAACGCACACAGCCGGAGAGATTGATGATCTCCGCCGAGCGTTCGACACGCGCCTTGACGCCGCCGCTCGGTCGCTCCAGTCGCACACAAAAGAGTGGATCAAAGCCCACTTCAAGGAGAACGTGGACAGCGTAGTCGGCATTTTCGAGCAGCGCACCAGGGAGATCGTCGATCCGCTCATGCGGAGGGTCCAGGCGCTCGAGGACGAGCTGGAGGTAACTACCCCTTTGGCATGACTCGGTTCTCCTTTTCATTTCTCGTGGTTGGGTGTTGGATAAAACCGATGGGTAGTCTAGTTCTCACGCACACCCACACACACCCGCACTCCGACCCCACACCCGTTCTCCACCAGCAACGCACGCGCGACGTCGCCCGCCTCCGCGGCCAGCTCGACAGCCACGCCGTCGACATCACCGCCCGCCTCGCCACCCACGCCACCGCGACGGTTGCCCGCGCCCGCGACGAAACCACGCGCCTCGTAGCCCGCCACGCCGACGACGTCCGCGACGCCCTCGACGCCCTGCGGCGCTTTGAGCAAACCGGCACCACCACCGGCGATCCGGTCGCGGGCGCGGACCCGCTGGCGGCACGCACGCGCGCGGAGGTCGACGCCGCGCTGGTGAGGTTCCACGCGGCGGTTGCGCGGCTCGGGAACGTGGGCGTCGAGGACGTGAGGGGGTTGGTTGGGCGGGTGAGGGAGATGGAGGGGCGGGTCGGGGATGTGGAGCGACGCGCGGCGGAGATCGCGGGGGGTGGCGCGGTGGTGAGGGAGAGGGTGGATGCGCTGGCGCGAAGGGCAGAGGAGCTTGCGAGGGCCGTGCGGTTGGTGCAGCCTGCGGCGTCTGGCGGAAGCGTTGGGGGGGCGGAGAGTGAGCCGGCGTGGGCGGCTGCGTCGTCCTCGTCATCGGCTTTGGCAAATGCGGCTACCCCGCTGCAGCCGCCGGTTCCGCTTCCCTCGCTCCCGCCTGCACTCGTTGAGCTCATCGACGAGCGCCTCGCCGGCCTGCTGTCGGCGGCAAAAGCCTCTGTGGTGGCGGATGCGTCGGCCGCTCTGGACCGGCGGCTCAAGCAGCAAGGGGACAGCGCGCTCGACAAGGTCAAGGAGGCGATTGCGCTGTACGATAGGGACTTTGTGCAGCCGCTCAGCTCTTACTTGAAAGGAACCGGAGGTGCGAGCGCGAGCGCTGGAGGTGACAGCGGCGGTGGCGATGAGAGCAATGCGGCACCGGCCACTGGGGCACCGGGCGACATAACGGCGGCGAGCGACAACGGCTCAAAGAGAACCAACCGCGAGTGGGACGGCGATCGTCTCGCCGCAAACGCGGACAGCGCCAACAAACGGCCAAAAACCGACGGACAGCCAGGTTAACGCTGAAGAGATACGAATTGGTCAAAGTAATTTATTGGTGATGTTGGTGCCATTTTCGCTGCAGGATGTGAGCGACGCAACCACTCAATCGGAATACAAAGAATAAAACCAACTTCAAAAATGGTACAGCTGTGCGACCAGTAAAATGAGAGGTGACTAACGGTGGACAAAAGTGCTAAGAAACTCGAGATGCAGCCCAGCGAATCAACAACAGTAACGCTTGTTTAAATCTTGGCCGATCCTGACGTGATGGTCAAGATCGAGTCGTAGCAAAGAGTCTGAACAAAAAGTCAGAACACCCCTATTCGTCGTAAATTTTTTAGGAAGACACTCACCGTCAAGAACTCGGCGTAGTCTCCGCCCATGATGGTTCCCTTCAAAAACTCCTTCGCCTTGACAAACTGAGACTTCGCGAACCGTGCCTCGCCCATTTGCTGCTTGATGGCGTTGACCTCCTCCTCGAGGACCTTTTCGGCCCATTCGGGGGTGACGGCAATGCCCTCGGCCGTCTGAGCCCGGTGACGAACCCACTGCCACAGCTGCGAGCGCGAAATCTCGGCCGTCGCGGCGTCCTCCATCAAGTTGTGAATCGGCACGCAGCCCAAGCCGCGCAGCCACGCCTCCATGTACTGCAGCGCAACGTTCAAGTTGTTCCTGACGCCCTTCTCTGTAATCTTGCCGCCGGTGCCCTTTGGCGACAGCAGGTCCTGCCCCGTGACGTGCACGTCCTCGCGGCGCACAAAGAGCTGGTTCGGTTGCGGCATGTGCTTGTTGAAGATCTCGAGCGCGATCTTGACCAGGTCCGGGTGCGCCACCCACGTGCCGTCGTGGCCGGCCGTCACCTCGCGCAGCTTGTCCGCGCGGACTTTGGCCATCGCGGCGTCGTTCGCCACCTTGTCATCTTTGATCGGGATCTGCGCAGCCATACCGCCCATCGCATGGACTCCACGCTGGTGGCAAGTTTTGATGAGGAGGCGGACGTAGGCGTCCATGAAGGGGCTCGTCATGCCGACATCGGCACGGTCTGGGAGCACAAACTGCGGGTGGTTGCGGAGGCGCTTGATGTACGAAAAGATGTAGTCCCATCGTCCACAGTTCAGTCCGCTCGAATGGTCCCTCAACTCGTAGATAATTTCGTCCATTTCGAACGAGGCCATGATGGTTTCGATCAAGACGGTTCCACGGATTGTTCCCCGCGGGACTCCAAGCATGTCCTGCGCGAGATTGAAAATGTCGTTCCAAAGACGCGCTTCGAGGTGGGATTCCATTTTGGGAAGGTAAAAGTATGGCCCTGCGCCGATTTTGATGGTGGCGTGTGCGTTGTGGAAGAAGTAGAGCGCAAAGTCAAAAATGGAGCCGGAGCACGGTTGTCCGTCCACGAGGAAGTGCTTCTCTTCCAAGTGCCATCCTCTGGGACTGAGGTGGGGAATCGTCGTCAGCTGCCGTGTTCGCTGGTGGTACGCCTAGAATTCAGACTTACCGCACAATCAGCGTCGCCAAACGCCCTTCCTTCAGCTTGTAGTACTTGCCGTTCGGCGCGGTGTAGGTGATGGTGCGAAGGTTCGCGTCGCGCAAGTTCGCCTGTCCACTGATGTTGTTCAGCCATGTTGGGGCGTTTGAGTCTGATTGACGAAGTGTCATTGTGACGTCAGACACACGTGGAATAGAAAAATTAGTAAACGAACGCCACCTTCGAAATCGGCCATGTAGGTGGCGGCGCCAGAGTTGAGCGCGTTAATGACCATCTTGCGGTCGACGGGGCCAGTGATTTCGACACGGCGGTCGGCGAGGCCGGGTGCAGGTGGTGCAGCCTGGGGGTTTTCGCGCGATAGTCGGGTCAACGGGAGACCAATGGGACAGCTCAAGGGCTCAGTCTCACCTTCCAGGTCAGATCGTCCCGGATCCATTTGGTTTCGGGCAGGAAGTCGGGGAATTTTCCTGTGTGATGAAGGCAGCCGTCAGGGTAAGAAACAACAGATGGCAGGGCTTTCTCGTGCTGGCAGTAGCGTTGCGCAACGGCCAGCAGGGGTTGATTATCAACGGATTACCTGCGTCGATCTCCTTTTGGCGTTCCACGCGGCGCTGAAGAAGGGCCTTCCGTCGGCCATTGAAAGCTCTAATCGGGATGTCAAGATGATTATCATCTGGAGTTTTTCCACGATACCACCCTCAATCAACACACTTCGCGGCGCGCACCACCCAACGTCCCGAAGCCGCCACCCCACACACACCGCCTCAAGCGCCGCGCAAGGACGCACGCACACACGCACGCAACGCAACGCAACGCAACGCACCTCTGGATGGTGGCGACAAAGTCCTGGGCGGGCAGGCTGAGGACGTCCGCGTACTCTGCGGGCACAGGCCCGAGGATGGTGACGCCCTTGGCGGTGGGGATGCTGCTCGTCATTGCTGTTGCGCTCGTTGTTGCTGTTGCTGTTGTTGAGTCGGAAACCGAATCAGACTTTTTCTCGTCCGCCATTTTGGGAGTTTTGGGAGTTTTGTGTGGCACGAGTGGTCGCTCTGAGACCGGAAAACGATTTCGATTGGAAGGAACGGTGGGCAATCTGATTGGGCGGGCAGCAGGGCGATTGCGGTGATGGTCTGTCTGCGTCACTCAAACGTCGTCAGGTGGTCTGGCTGTGAGGAGTCTGCCGTTTTTATAGCGCTGGCCCGTCTCGGAAGAAACCGGTCCTCGGGTACTTCGGAGACCACGCTTCCATTAGACCGGGCCGACTGACATAATCACGAGACGAAAGACGAAGCCGCCCGACACTCAACCTTAGTCACTCTGCTCCGGAGCTGGGAATAAGAGCGGACTGCAACGATCCCAAGTGACATTCACTGCGCCTCCCTTAATGCACGAAAACCCGATACCTCATCATCATCAAACCCCACCCACCCAGCACATTAACCTGAAACAAGCAACAAGAAAATAAAGAATCCTTGAAAGATTGGTAAAAGCAATCGGGAAAGGAATGGCCCGAATTCGCATAAAAACAACAGCATGCTGTGAATAGAGGAGCCAAAGGAGCCGGCGGTTCGAATAAGCTGACACGCGGAGGCCAAAAACGGAGGCTTGAAACTCGAAAACGTGGAGGAGGACAAATCAGAAATGGTGTGGGATCGAAGCAAGCGAAACGGGGGACGAAAAGCGTCCTTCTATTCGGTGAAGCGACTGAGTTTTACCGTCTACAGAGCAAGGAATTCGGCCTTGCGACGGAGGTACTCCGTCAGTCGGAGCATAGCGTATCCAGCGTAGTCGAAGTCAAGATCGGAGATCTCGGCCTAACCAACCAAACGTTAAGATAGATCGAAAAATACACGTCATGCCGACGGGCCGGCTGACCTGAACGAGGGCCCACAATCCCCAGTACAAATGCGCGGCAAGCGCGTACTTGTTGACTTCTGCGTACAATCGCTGGATATCCTCGCGCGAAGGGTTTGGCTCGCCTAAACAGCTTTCGATTAGGTCTAGTCGCAAGAAAAAAGCGATCAGTTGCTCACCCGAAGCAGCCAAGTACGCCTTCAACCATTGCTTCTGGAACGCCTCTCCCGGGTACCGCTCCCACTCGCAGTCGAACCCGGCGTGCTCGCAAAAGTGGTTGCCGATGTCGAAACCCCGCGGCGCGTAGCAGCCGTACTCGTAGTCAATGAACTGTACGGTGTCGGTGCGCGGTGTGTAAATGATGTTATTGCAGAGAAGGTCGCAGTGAGAGAAGACGATTGGAGCGTTAAGCGCCTCGAGGGCAGATTCCAGAGTGTCGAGCTATGGGCGTGTTCGGCGTAAGAACAAAAAAAAAAAAGGATTCGTAATATCAGCCCAACAAGCAAATTACCTCGGCTCTAAGCATCGCTTTGCTAATGAAAGCAGTCGTTCTCTGTTCAGTTTCAGGGTTCGTGAAGTGGTCCGGCACGGCGTCCAGCCAGCGACGCATGGTAGAAAACAGCTTTGACCGCCGTGGAATGGGCAGCTGAACCTTGTGCCACACGCCAAGGTTGGACGCGACGAGGTTGGATTTGTGCGGGTCCTGCATGTCGGGGACGGTGAACGGGGATCCCTCTGTCCATGCCGATGGGTTTGGAATGGTCAGATCCGCATTGCTTTGCAATCCATTAGTCTGAGCGGTTACCAATGTATCCGTAAACGAGTCCGTTTTTGAATCGTGCGTAGAGTGGCGGGCACAGTCCCAGCTTGGAGAGGGCCAGCATGTTCTGAGAATTGAGGAGTTGATATGAGCGGTCTCGATGTTGCTTGCGTTGTCAAAAATGATACACTGAAGTGCTGCACTCACCATCAGCTCCTGCTTGCGGTCGATCAGCACGTCCGACCCGCGGCCATAAGTTCTGATAAGAACCATGGTTCCAGTGGGCTTGTGGTGGCATCGCACGACTGAAGAGAAATCGGAGGAGATGAAAGGGAAAATTTTTTTAGGTTGAGGGTCCACGTCTGGGAGATGAAAGAACCGAGACTCCATCCACTATTACTCACGCTTACTGCGATTTCCGGCAATAGAAAGAAGTGAGAAGGAAGATGCAGTCAGTACAAGGACGTGAACGTTGCCGCTTGGTTTGGAAGAGAACCTGGCTCTCACTTTGTGATCCCGTCCGTCTCCTGGTGAAAGGCGACGTCGCCCGACGCCATGTTCCAGTCCGGGAAAGCAAGGCCAGCAATACTCGCCGCGTCTTTCTGCACAATCGGCCGAACGGGTGGGTGAGAGAGGGAGGAAGCGAGAGAGGGTTGAGCGCCTAGCACTCCTTTCCTCTTCTCAATCATCCAAGAAAAAGAAGGTCTTCCCCTCACCAGCAGCCTATCATGATCGATCTCGACGTCGAAGTAGCGGACAGTCAGATCGTCGGCAGGAAGCAGTCCATCCTTGGCCGCGGCCAGCGCAGAGCCCGTGGGTTTGTGGTCGGCGGAAGCGGCGGTGACGGCCAGTTTCGATTGGGACAGCATGGCGGCAGGTGCTGAAGCAGGGTAGATGATGCAGGGAATTGGTTTTGGGGAGAGGGGTGGGATGATCGGATGGTGAAGCCCTGGTTCGTTCGTTTGTTTCTTCTGAGTGGGTTTGTCTCTCCGTCGACTGCCGGAGGTCCCAAAGAACGAAAGAATGCCACGAATCGATTTCCATTCGCCTCTGCTTGCAAACTTGCACGACGATATTGATAACCAAGTTGGCACGCAATAGCGGCTCGAGAAAGCGCTCAGCGAACCGCGCTCCCAATTCCAGAATGGATCAAAGAGAGGCTGGTGTGGTTGCGGCTGATGCAACAGCCTCCACCCACCTTCAAACCAGCACTGTTCGCGAAACCAACCCATGCGACCTCTCAACCCTTCCCTTTCTTCGATCAAGGGCCTGACATCTCTTCCCGTCGAGCTGCTTCTCTCGATCTTCGGGATCATTGCCGTTGGCACGAAGAAGAAGAAGAAGCACAAGAATGGAAACGGAAGGAACAGCAGTGTCCCGCGACCCTTCCCCCAGAAATCCCCAAGGTGCCAGGTCCAACACTCACGCCCCCGCTGAGGCGCAGAAGAAGAATCGCAATGAGATCGACAGCCACAGTCGTCTCCTCGCCGCTGCCACCAGCCCGGTGTTTCGAGCTGCTTCCGACGCAGCCCGCACCCTCATCGCTTTGGCCGGGAGCTGCAAAATGTTTCGCGGTCTTCTTCTCCACACTTCGTTCGCCAGGCGAAATTCTGCTGTGTGGCGATCTGCGTTTCACGCGTTGCATCACGCAGCAGACGGATTCTTTGGAAGCAAGCCCCAACAAGCGCGATTTAAGGTTTTTACGAGCGACCACAGATTCCTGGTGGCCATGATCGGAATTGGGAGTTCGCTCAGCGTTGCCCAGAGTTGATGAAGACGACCTCCGCTCAGAAGAAGACACCACCGGACCTCGTTGCAGTGCGGGTCACCCTCTTGGCGCTGCGATGCTGGTTGTACGGCCATCCGTCGTATTTCGAAATCAAGACGGACCTTCCACTGCACTCCCTCGCCGTCGGGAATCTGACAGCAGCGCGCATCCTAACCGGTCCGCTGGGGCGCACCTCGCTGGCGTTCGGGTATAAGCCAGGTGTGCCAGACTGCCATTGGAGCCGTACCAAAACCGCCCGACGGAACGAGCCCTAACGCCGGAGGTCGTGCGGGGATGACACTTCTTCAGGCACTCTTTTACAAGGGTCCTCGGATGTACCTCGTCCGCGGGGACGATTCGCCACAGTCGCAGGATTTGACCAGCGCAGAGTTTTCCGTGTCTTTTCCGCCGCCCGCGCCATGGGAGTCGGCTTTGGCAGAGTCGGCTCTTCGTTCTCGAAAACAGCAAGGCGACAGAGAGCGGCGACGGCGTGGCAAATGCCTTGAGCCGTGGCGGAAAGACTGCCCTCGATATTGCTTTTGAGGTGCACTCTTACTGGCGGCGCACAGGACCGTGGGCTTGGGAACGCGGAACATTTGGAATGCCGGGGCCGGGAATGCAAAAATCTCTTGCACGCGGCCGCGTGGCGGTCCTCGAGCGTGCATTGTCGGTGTTGCAAATCCAAGTGGGACGCTGCTCGAGTGACGGACTGGAGCTGCGAATGGTTGTTTGGCAGCTCGATGTGGCCGGGGCTCGCCGCGAGCTGGAGCGCGCCTGGGACCGAGGTGTTGCCACCGATGACCTCTTTTCAGCGCGCAACTTTGGTGGCTTGTCGGTACTGCCGCTCGCCCTGGACCTTGTGGTTGACGGCGCGCTGGCTCCGCAATCTAGTCGCGTGCAACTGCCCGAAGTTGAGGAAGTCGCTCCCACGGACGATGACAGCTCGGTGGGCGAGGACGTTCTCTTGTCGGAGACGAAAGAGACTGCTGCAGCCGACGGTACAACTGTCGCCGAAATTTCAGACCCGAAAGAAAATGATCCGTCAAAATACGAAAACCCTCACGACATAACGCGCTGCATACAGCGCGCGGCTGAGATTGCCCAGCTCCTTCTCGATGCTGGAGCAGACCCAGACAGCCCCGCCGAGCTATTTTCGAATCGCGACGAGTGGTGGGATCGAGGCCAAACGACCAGCTACAGTGATTGGGCGCAGTATCACCTAGACCGACTGCTTGGGGCGGCCAGGGTGTTTTCACGGTTTGACTGGGCGCAGCGGAAAAGATGCCTCGAGTCGAGAGTGTTGGGCAGGTCCATTGCCTTGCTTGTTCAGCCAAGGAAAGGGGTAGTTTGCTTTGACATGCTCCCTGTCAGAGGGAGAAGGCTTGGAACGAGGGAGGCGCTAATGTGTAAGCAGACTAATTGCCAAGTTGTTGGGACTGATGATGATATTAAAAGGCTGTTGAGGTGGTCGTTGTGACAAACAATAAAGCTCCGACCAATCAGCGCGACCCACGGGGCCAATGGCCCAGCAACCTGACGGGAGAAGACAGACATGAAGAGGCAAAAAACCAAAAGGATCCCACCAAGCATGCGTGGTCCACTCTTCGTCCTTGCCGGCGCCATCATCGCCCTCGCGTCTGCTGGCCACGTCGTCGCTGAAGATGCCGCCGCCTCCGCCCCCTCGGACGTCGTCGTCCTCACAAAGGGTGCGTGCATTCATTCATTCATTCATTCCCAACACACCGCGAGCATGCCGCGCTGCGGCTCGTCTGCCCGGCTGTTCGTCTTAATCGGCGTCCCGTTCGCGTATTGTTCACGTGGTCAACGGCATCTGAGATCTGCGCGCAAATCCGTATACTCCCCCGCCTCATAACGATGGCTCGAATTGATGGCCCCGACAGCACGCATTCTAGCAGTCCCTCATCTCCTTGTTCTCCTTCAAATTTGACCTTGGACCAGACACCTTCGCCGACTTCATCAAGGACGACTTGACGTTGGTGGAGTTCTACGCACGTGAGTCTTGCAACGTGCCACTACGCATTCAACTTATTTTGAGCTAACTATTCGTGCCTACTCCATTTTGCAAACTGGGCTTTCATCCATCCAGCGTGGTGCGGGCACTGCAAAGGTGAGTTGCTTATGACGCATATGTGGAGAACGTGAATTCTCACTGAACACATTCAATTTCTCCAGCCCTTGCTCCTGAGTACGAGGTCGCTGCTACCGAACTGCTCAAAGAGAAAATCAAGATTGCAAAGGTGGATTGCACGGCTGAAACCGACGTGTGCAGTGGCCAGGACGTTCGTGGCTACCCCACCCTCAAGGTCTTCCGGAAGGGCACTGCTGCCGAGTACAAGGGGGCACGGAAAGCGGATGGCATTATCAGCTACATGAAGAAGTGAGTTGCAACAGTGTTCCCAGATTCTGTGTTCGCCAATGCTGATCTATTAAACCTCCACTGTGTATTGTATAGGCAAGCTCTCCCCGCCGTCACGGAGCTGAAGGCCGATGACATTGAAAAGTTCAAGACCACCGACAAGGTCGTTGTGATCGGCTACTTTTCGGACCAGATTTCCAAGAAGTACAAGGCGTTCGTGGAGGTCGCGAACTCTCTCCGCGACGACTACGTTTTTGGTTTCACCAACGACAACGTCAAAGGCATCACTGCTCCATCCGTCGTCCTCTACAAGACCTTCGACGAGGGAGAGAACAAATTCGATGGAAAGTACAACGCCGAGACCCTCACTTCTTTCATCAAAGTCTCAGCGACGCCCGTTATGGACGATATCAGCCCGGAGAACTACGGCGCCTACATGTCGTCCGGCCTGCCTTTGGCGTTCCTGTTCGTGCGCGACGAAGCTGACCGCAAAGCTGTCGGTCCTGCGGTGGAAGCTGTGGCAAAGTCGGTGAAGGGCAAAATGTCATTCGTCTACATCGACACTGGCAAGTTCGGGTCGCACGCGAAGAGCCTGAACCTCAAGGAGGGCGTCTGGCCGGCTTTTGCGATTCAGGAGACCAAGGACATGCTCAAGTTCCCATTCGACCAGGAGAAGGACATTACGCAAGAGGCCATCGCCGAGTTTGTCTCTGACTACCTGGACGGAAAGCTTCAGCCAAGCCTCAAGAGCGAGCCGATTCCCGCTTCGAACGATGGGCCTGTCAAAGTTGTCGTTCATGACAACTTCAAGGACATTGTCTTGGACTCGAAGAAGGATGTTTTCCTTGAAATCTACGCCCGTAAGTTCGCTGATTTCATAGGAATTGTCTAGTGCTAATTCCGTGTCAAACCGACAGCGTGGTGCGGTCACTGCAAGGCACTGGCCCCTGTCTGGGAGGAACTTGGCAAAACTCTCAGCGGTGACAACGACAGCGTCATTGTGGCCAAAATGGATGGTACGGAAAACGATCTTCCTGTGGGCGTGAAATTCCAGGTCCAGGGCTTCCCTACGTTGAAATTATTCCTTGCCGAGTCCAACGAGGTTGTTGACTACACTGGAGACCGCACTCTTGAGGCGCTCTTCGCATTCCTCAAGGAAAAAGCGACCAACAAGGACAAGATCAAGGCGACCATTGCGTCGTCTCCGGATGACGAGGACGATGAGGATGGGGATGACGAGGACGACGACGAGGAAGAGTCGTCTGGCCACGACGAACTGTGAGCCGCGTGGAATGGGTTCTGTTTGTGTAATTCTTTTTTCATTCCAAAAAAAAACACACTGCCTTCGCCTCCATTTATGCTGCCTTTTGACTCTTTCTTTCTGATTCGTCGTGTAGCGTGTTGCGCGAACGAGAGAATGCGTCCAACCACAACCACCTCTTAATCCATGTGATTCTTCCCCTTTTACTCGGTGAATTTTCTGTCATTTGAACAAACAATTGGAAGAGATGCCCGGAAAAGAGAAGGCCGACTCCAAGACGAAGGCACCGGCCGCGGCTCTTGCGGCCCCCTCCAGCTCAAACGCTGATGCTGCTGCTCCAGCTCCTGCATCCGACGCGCCGACCAAATCTCACCACGGAAAGCGTGTCCCCAAGCCTGACAAAGTTGCCCACGAAAAGAACCTGGATGCTCTGAAGTCCAAGATCGACGCCCTACAGGCTCAATTCGTAAGTGCTCGGCGATTTTCAAACTCGATCGTCGATCTTGGTTCACGCGTGAGATTGACCGGATTCCCGATCCACTTGTTGATCAACCACTCTTTTTGGTCAACGATCCACTCCTTCACAGAACGAGGTTCAAAAATCCATCTCTGGTTCTGGCAACGTCAAGGAGACTTACGGCGGCAAACGATCCGAACTCAAAGCCAAACTCGACGAGCTGGCCAAGAAGCGAAACGAGATCAACGACACAAGGGGCAAGCTCCTGGACAAGATCAAGTCGACGCAGGCCGGCATTCGGAAAGCGGTGAGATTGCCAGTTTTTTGTTTTAGTGACCTAATGGAGAAACTGAGTCTTTTCTACGTTAGCTCGATGACGCCAGGACGTCCAAGGATAAACTCGGAGTCAAGTCGGTTGGCGAGATTGACGAGAGGATCAGGTTCGTTGACCAGTTGCTATGCGCCATAACGATGGCTTACGGGAAACACAGAGAGCTGGAATCGCAACTGAACGCCGGCGGACTGAAACTGATTGACGAAAAGAAGACGGTGACCGAGATCTCGAACCTGAAGAAGTCGCGAAAAACCTTGGAAACCCTCGGCTCCCATACGTCCAGCGTCGAATCAGACAAACAGCTCCTCGACACGCTCCGCGCAGAACTCAACGCGCTCGACCCGCAGAAGAAGGAGGTCAACGACGAATATGACGTGGTAAAAGCCGAGCTTCGTTCGCTGGACGACGACAAGAAGAAGGACCTCGGCAGCCTCAACGAGCTCTTTGACCGCCGGACAAAGGTCAAGACCGAGCTGGACGCGCTGTATACGGAGCTCAAGACGGCGCGGGCCGACTTCAAAAAGGCCAACGACCTGTGGTACGAGTCGGAACGCGCCGACCGGGAGCGGCGGCAGCGCGAGGCGGCGGAGGCGCGCAAGGCGGAGGCGGCGGTGCGGCTCGAGCGCGCGGCAGAGCGGCAGCTCCAGGAGGCGCTCATCCCCGCGTTCACGGCCGAAATCGACGCGTGCAACGCCCTGCTGGTGTTCCTGCAGCCCTACGCGCCGGGTGTCAAGACCACCGCGACGGCGGCTGCGAAATCCAAGTTGCTCGCTCCGTCGCCGTTTGCGGCGCCCGCCGCGTCCCCGCGAAAGGTCGAACCGCTGCCGACGGGCGGCCGCGTGCTGAACAAGAAGGACAACCGCGGCGACGACTACATGGTCCTCGGCAAGAGCAAAAAGAGCGAGGACAAGGGTAAAAAGAGCAAGCCCGCCGCCGCCGTCGCCGCCGCGCCGGCCACTGACGGCGCAGCGGTGGCCCCGAGCACCCCTGCCGCATCGAGCAGGCCGTTCAAGCTCGACCTCCAGACGATGGACATGTTCTACAAGCTTAAGCTGTCGCCGCCGACGGCCGCCAGCGAGGCGGAGGCGGCGATCGCGGCCGTCGAGGAGAAGAAGGCGAAATTCCTCGCAGACCAGGAGGAGGCGACCGCGCGCAACAAGGCGAAGGCCGAGGCGCGGATCGCGGCCATCAAGGCAAAGGCGCTGGCTGGCGGATCCGTCGAGGAGGCGGTCGCGGAGCTTGGGGGCGACGCTGCTGAGGAGAAGGATCCTGAGACTCTGTGAAATGGACCGGCTTTTTTTTCGGGTTTGCGCAATGAATGGCCGCAGAGACATTCGAGAGATTGGTCGCTTTGAATTGTGGATGGGGTCAGCCAGCAAACATGCAATGACTTGCAAGATGATTGTTTTTGATCTCGTTGATACTTGAGTGTGCGTGCTTGGAGTAATAGAGTGGAGAAAGCTGGAACGACGCGACTTGACTAGTTTGAATTCTGTGGCACAGATTCGTGACAAGGCCATGCCTGTCGTCGTCCGACCACAGCCTGAGGTCGTTGAATCCAACTCCGACGCCACTTTCACCAAAGAGTACGTCATCCTTGGCATTGCATCTTGGTTATGGACGAACAGCAAGAACAGACGCTCCGACGGTCACTTTCAGCGCAACGACGCCATTGCGCCGGCTCGGGTCATCGAGGACAGCGTCGAAACACGTCCAATTCTGCAATGGGCAATTCGCGAAAACAAGGAGGCTGTCGCCGTCTACGACTGCGGCTTTGTTCACTGCGTCACCCGAGCGTTTCAGCAGGACCTGCATCTGTCGATTCGGCGAGGAGAGTGTAGTAGGGGGGCAACAGTTCCCGAAACCCCCATCCCCCCACGCATCGCGGTCAAAGTGCGTTCTGACTTCAGGGCATCCCTTTGGGCCCCACGACCTACGGCAGGCCATTTTGTCGCAATTCGGCTTCTTTGTGAACTGAAGTGCGGAGCAGCTGCGACGTTGATTCCTGGCCGCCCCCCCTTCCCGCCCCTTCGACAGGACCCAACGATCCTCCTGTTTTCCGTTTGTGACCTTGTGAGAGCCGAAAGGGATTTTTGTCGACGTTCGCCCGCTTTCATTGGACACGTTTCCCCCCGGGTCTATTCGGTCAGCTCTTGGTCACAAAGATGCAAGAGCAGGTTAAATTCACGACAACAAGCAAGACGGAGGTTTCGACGGCGGCAAACACGATGATGGCCACAATGCAGCAGTACCTCAAGTTTGTCATGGCTAGCGGCTGTGGGTTTCCCTCCCTGACAATTCTAGGTGAACACGCCGATTGGGTAAACATCCTCGGTCGCGTCGGCAAGCTCCACAAGTACGGCCCGGAGCCCGCAGAGTGGGCGACGCTGCTGACGGTTGTCGTGCAGCAAATCCTGGCTTGCTTCGACGACCCTGGCAGTCAAGCGTCGAAAGACTTTTAGATGTGCGCCGTGCAGCAGGCGGCAAGGACGGTTCGGGCACGATCGAAACGCTCTCGGGGTGGCTGACGGCATTTTGCTTTTGGGACGAGGAAGGGCGGCGCACGGAGGAGATCGGCAGTCCCAGAACGCTCAAAGACCCGAAGCAATTTTTGAAAAAAGACCAGATCCCTCTGGAGCTCGGGCCGTGTGCGGTTTCCCATGATTGTACCGAGGATGTTCCCCCCACGGCGGCTCGTGTGGAAATGACGTACCTGGAATATGCGAGGAACGTTAAAATGTTCACGCATATTGTTGCTGGCCAAATTGGGGCGACTGTGCGCCAGCACGGTCAAGCGGTGCAGCCGCTGTCCGGTGGTGGATGCTCAAGGACGGCGAAGAACCGAGGGGGTCAGGCTGTCGAGTTATTTTTGTTTCTGTTACTAAGCATGCCATTGCCCTTCCATTATTTCCTTCTGAAAAAAGAGTTTGCATTTCTTTTGACATCACTGGTGCAGATTTAGAGTAAACGAATATTTAATATTCAAAAATATCAAACGGTTCCAGGAGCTTGAACGAGGGTTATTGAGCCGGCTGTTTTAGTGAGTTCCTTGCTGAAGGGGCGATTTGTATTCGCCATTTTCAGACTGCTAGCCACCACCAACACCTCCTTACAGCGGTAGGGCTAGTGCGACACCCCCAGGCTCATACCCGCTTCAGCATCAAAAGCGCCGAAGAATCCATTTTAATTGACAGACTTGTCGTGGTGCCCCACCATCGTTTGACCCAATCGCTTCGAGCAAAGGCGGAGTTCCGAAGACACCCAACGATCGCTTCCGGCGGGCCTCGGGATTCGCGAGTTCCAGAAAAATAAAAAAGAAAACTATTGCGGAGAAAACGAAGCTCAAAAAGGAAAGAAAAAAGGAGAATCAAGACAAAAACGCCGGCGGAGTCCGCCCATCTGACGGCTCGACGTGCGTGCGCATCAACCAACCACACATTGCCGTCCGTCCTCGACCCGCTACGGCAGCAACGCCGCTGCTAGCCGCCAATCCCGCCGCCGCCGCCGCACCATCGATATGGAACACAACTACCGCCGCTTGGACAACGACGTCACTTCTTCCTATAGCACCTCCTCCTCCTCCTCCTCTTCCGTCTCCGACGTCTCTCCCTTGTCCTTTCCATGGGTACCATCGCTATCGCTTCCGCTGACTCTGTTGCTGCCACAGCAGAGCGCATTCTCCGTTCCTTCATCCTCAATGCACGTGCCTGCGGTGTCGCCAGGAATGTCGTCGTTGATCCAGCCACACGGCAGCGCAGTGGTGACCGTCCACGTAGAGAACCAAGCTGCTCGCGGCCAGCTCGCGCTCGATAAGGGCACCGCGGGCAACAGGACAAAGGTCTTGACCCCTCATCGTCGCTGGTACGGATGAACAGATTTCCATTACTAATTTTCGTTTCTGCAGCGTATGCTTACAAGAAAAAACCAGGTCATGCGAGCCGTGCCGGTCGAAAAAACGCAAATGCGACGGCGTTAGACCGAAATGCGGCTTCTGCGTGAAAAATGGCATTTCTCACAACTGCGTGTTCCTCGGAGAAAAGTTCAAAGTCAACTTGGAGCTGGCCCAAAGGTATCAGGTGCAGATCGCCGCCCAACGCACCACAATGGAGAAAAGGCTAGGTACACGCGCGGGGAAATCTATTTTCACAACATCGCAGAGTTTCTTATCATCTCATTTCCGAGCAGCCCTGATCGACCCAAGCTGGCGAGTCACGCCCGAAACGCTGGGGGAAATGCTGTTCAAGGCAAGCCTGCAAGAAAACATGCTCCGTCCAAGCTACTACCCAGAAGCAGACGTCTTGGCGGAACAATCGGAAACCTTGCCTCCGCGACCAGGCGCGGACCCAAACGAGGTGGACATTCTCATCGACTCGTTCTTCCGCACACCCCTCGAAATCACGGTCATCCAGAGGGTTCACAAAAGGAGCTTTTTGGAGAACCGACGCGCAGCATCGGTGCTTTTGCAGTTGAGTGAAGTCTATTGGGAGCAGTGGGGAATACTAAAGGACGGCTTGATTCAAGGGCGGCAATCTGTGCCTTGGGCGCAGCGGATCCGACACTCACGCACCTGGCGAGAGACATCCTGTTGTACTACTATGAGATGGCGCGAGCGGAGGCTATGAAGGCGTTTGACAACCCGTCGATCGAAAGCCTTCAAGGCATCTTGATTCTTGCTGAGGTCTCCTTTCGTACGTCCTTGCTGCGATTGTTGCTTGCATCTGGGATCTTACAATATTCGGTCTACACAGTCATTGGAAGGACTACGGCTGGTCGCTTCCTGTTTGCCTCGGGCTCTCGAATGGTAAGGTTGATTATTAGCACGTTCAGGGAACTCAACTTAACGCCCTATTTACCCGAAAGGCCCGCTTTTTGGAACTTCACATCGATCCTGATGAAGCTTTCCCGTCAATGTCGCCGATCGAAAAAGATGTCAGGAGGCGATGTTGGTGGTTCAGCCTTCTTCAAGAGAAGAGTGAGTTCAATTTATTTCTCAATCCTTCGACCACAAATGTACTACGAATTACTCACAAACCTCAGCCGTGTCCCTAACAACCATGAACACGTCAATGAGCAGAATGACAGCGGGTGTTCGTCCTCCATGTGATGACAGAGTTTGGCACTCGATGGATCCCGGTGCCGTCGCTGATATGACCCCAATGGCCGACGGGAACAGTTTCAGTCAATTTGTCAACCTCCTCGTAATCAACCTTGAAATTGTAGAACTTTGGATCGCTTTGAGGGATTCCCGATTGAGCGCAAAGCAAGTGTTTCGGAGCGTGCGGGAAGCCGAGTGCCGCCTGGACGCGTGGCAGGTCTCGCTGCCAGAATCTTTGACGGTCGATCCAGAGGAAATCGAACGGTTTATTCAATCGCAAGCCAGTGGGGACGGAAAGTTATGGAATCTCCCCTGGCTCACCTCCATCTATGGTCTCTACCACGCCTCTACTCTGTACGCCGCAACTCAGGTCCTCTCCCGCGTCGTCCCCGCAATCGTCGCCGCTCGCGGAACACCACAATCCCGAGACCGCCCACCATCGGCCGCCGACCGGCGCTTCGCCGCCTTTGCCTTCGACCGCGGTCTCACCGCCGCTATCGCCATCTCCCGCCTCGCCGAAGCCCTGACCCGCTGCAACGTCCTCTGCCCGACCTTTTGCATCCTCCCCACGTGGGTCGCCGTCCGCTTCTGCACCTTCGCGGACGCCGCCCTCCGCCTCTCGTGCCCGCCGCTGCTTGGCGCGGCAATGGAGACGGAGACGGCGCGAGAAGGCAGGGAAGTGAAGGCGGCGGCCGCGCGGCGTGGAGTGGGCGCGTTCCGCGCGTTGTTTGAGAGGGACAGGTTTGCGCGTCCCTCCTTTGGCGGTGTGCTGGCGGGTCTCGACGCGAGTGCGCCGTCGACGCACGCGGGGGCCGCGGGCTCCAAGTCGGACATTCGTAGCTTGGCGGCGGCGGCTAGCTCGTCGTCGCCGCACGTGTCGATGAGGGATGACGCCACCCGCGCCTGGGCTGAGGCTGAGGAGGCGGTTAGACCCTTTGTTGGCACGGAGCTTGCGCGATTGGAGGGTCTCCTCGTTGAGGCGGCCAATCTCGATGGCACGCGCGAGGGTAGAGGGGCTAGAGGCGGCGTGGATGGGGAGGATATAGTGCCAAACGCGGTGTGGATTGGGAAGAGTAACTGATCAGCACGGCTTGAAGTGGTGGCCATCTCGGATTCGGGCTTCGTGGGGTGAGCAAACTTCTTTCTCCAGTTTTGGCGTTCATTTTCTTCGACATCTCCGAAGTCGGGCTGGCTGAGGACAGGGAGTTTGAGGGAGCGGGCAAGGATGGCCGATCGGCCGGTCCGCCGCGCCATTTCGCGTTGGTTTGATGTTTCTCATTTCGATTCTTCTTTTTTCCTCCAACACATCGCAGTTCAAAACAAATCCCCTCATTCGATTAGCAACCAACTCTACTCTTTCAGTTGCATTACCTGTGGAAGTTGATTTGTATTTTCGCCATCCCCCGAAACAGCCAAATAAAACCATAAACAATAGCTATACAAGAAACAATAGCAATGAGGACTATTTCAACCACTCAGATCTTTGCCTTGATGGCGGAAATGTCGTCAGCATCCTTAGCCGCACCTTCCTCCCTCAATCTCTTGTTAAACTCTGGTGACTTGGGTGCCGTGGTGGTCTCGTACAGCGAATCGACCTGCTAGAGGGACTCTCGTACACGAATAAGAGGCAAACACGGCGCGCACGGTGCACTTGGACCCAAACAGGAAAAACACATTGGAACCCTAGTTTGCATTGCCGGGACCTTCGTTGACCATCTACGGTGTGGCGTACCAAATCACAAAGCTGAGCGCCCAGCTCGACGCGGCGGGCATGGACAGAGCCTTAGCGCACACCTCGAGCGGGTAGATCTCGGACGACGACCCACGCGAGCGGGGACCACGTCGACGCCAGAAGAAGATGCAGATGCAAACAAACGCGACCAGCGAGTCCTGGCCGACGTTGTTGCCGATGCCGGCGGCGGTGCCGGCCACGATGAACTGAGCGATGAGCATCCCGACCCGAAAAAGATGAGCAGCGGGCGGCGGCCAAACTGCCCGATGGCCCAAATGCCAGGGTGAGGAAGTTGACAATGACAGTGATAACGAAAGTGTCGCTGAAGACGGCACTTGGAGTACGTCGTGCCGTAGTACATGATAAATTTGACACCCGTCAACTGCTGTAGCGCCTGCAGGCAAATTCCCGTCCAGGTGCGGAGCGCCATCTTGCGTGACCCGCCGGAGCGGGAGCAGTGCGCGCAGTCGACCTCGCCGAGGGCGCAACGCGGTCTTGACGTTGTTCAACTCGGTGACGACCGCGGTGGTCCAAGACGTCGGTCGAGTTGAGGAAGGCGAGGGACTTGAGCGCGTCCTCGTCTTTGCCGTTGCGGACGAACCAGCGCGGGGACTCTGGGACGAGGAGAACGCCGAGTCCGAGGGCGGCGCCAAACCCGAGGTGAATGCCGATTGGGACGCAGTACAGTTTTCCTCCTCCTCTGCTCAAGCAGATAATATAGGCAAGTTTTTACCCTGTGCCAGTTACGCTTGCCTAGCAACGATTACAGCATGCTTATCATCATTATGTACGGATAATTCATAACAGAGTTTTTCTCTTTCTCTCCAAGTGGGTGAGCAGTGGTCGTTGGTCGTGTGGTTTGTTTCGTTTTCTTTTTTTTTTTTCCTCTCCGTCTCTCCGTCTGTGTGCGAGTAGCTGGCCCGGGCCTTCCCCTCCGAAAGATTGATACCTTTTTTCCCGTTCCTCTTGATGATGATGATTATTATCCATCCGCTTTCGTAGCTGGCGTTCGTCACGATGGCGCCATGACAAGTTCGGGTATGGAAGCATGACAAATTTTAGTTTCTCCGCACAGACAAAAACATTTCAAACCAACCCATTTTCTCCTTTATAAAGAGCGGCCGTTTCGTCCCCTTCTCAACATTAACAGCGCACATTCAGTCAGTCGGGTCAAGAGAGAGAGAGAGAGAGAGAGAGAGAGAGAGAGAGAGAGAGAGAGAGAGAGAGAGAGAGAGAGAGAGAGAGAGAGAGAGAGAGAGAGAAAGATCGCCAAAAAAAAAAACCTCGGCGCACACGTGCATCAAACCAATTGTCTACTCAGTCTCAAAGAAATAAATGGTCAAGGAAATCCAAGCCGAATCCGACTTCTACGGCGCTCTCCGGGAAGCAGGCCTCGTCGTTGTGGGTGAGTGTTGCTCCTTGTTTTCAGCCTATCGCCATTTCTTTCAAGCCGACCTGACCCACCTTCCATTTTACCTCATTTCCGAATCGCGACTGCCGCCAGACTTTTCCGCAACATGGTGCGGCCCCTGCAAGATGGTAGCACCGCACTACGACACGCTCTCGCACAAGTACCCCGCGGCAAAGTTCCTGAAGGTCGACGTCGACGACTACCCGGAGATCGCAGAGGCCGCGGGCGTGACGGCCATGCCGACGTTCGTGTTCTTCAGGGACGGGGAGGCGGTCGGCGATGTTGTGAGGGGTGCAAACATTCGGGCTGTGGAGGAAAGGGTCGTGAAATACCTTTAGGGGCTTTGCCCGCTTGTTGAGGCGAGTGAATTCAATGAAACTATTATCAAGTGAATCAAAATAAATTAAAAATGTGCAATCATCAAGTCCCTCCTCCGGGTTTCACTTTCGTCGTTCTCTTTCCTCTGCTGCAATCTCTTGAGCTGCCACTACTCCTCGTTCTCGTAGTTTTCTTCAACGCAGTACGAGGAGGCGTGCATGATAGTGCTTGCTCTACACGGTCCTTACGGAGAAAATCAGCAGCAGGAGCTTGAAACGCCCAAAAGCGGAGCAGGTCATTCACAAGTTTGTGTGACTGGACGCCGTCCCCGCTGAAATTCTTTTTCGCCCTCGGTGTCGAGCACTGAACAAACAAATATTCGAGACCACAGCGCAAGAATTGGAGGTTTTTGCGTGGGGAATGTCTTTATTTGATGAGGTTGTTGCTTTGCACACCTTCCTCGAGTGTGGAAAGACAATGGCACAAAAGGCGCACGCGAACAACGAAACTCGCATTGATTAAGAGGCGGCTGTGGGTGGACCCTTCCTCTCGATCACCCAAAACGCTTCACGAAAAATTAGGCAAAAAGTGTGAAGGCAACGAGAGCGGAGGCGAGTGAAGAAAGTGCGCTTTCGGTTTTTCGAGAAGGAAATACAAACAGAATTCTGTCCACGCCGTCACAATTCGTCGTGGTCTGACGAATATTCCTCGTCATCGTACTCGTCCTCACCATGCGGAGAAGTCGCAACGGTCGCCGTGATCTTGTCCCTGTTGGTCGCCCTTTGCTTGAGGAAAGCCAACAGGGCCTCAAGAGTTCGGTCCCCAGTGTAGTCGACAACCTCGTTGGACTCGGCCAGGAACAGTTTCAACGTTGGGAAGCCCGGGACGTGGAATTTTGTTCCCAATGGAAGATCGTTCTCTTCGCCGTCCATTTTAGCAACAATGACGCTGTCGTTGTAACTGCTGAGCGTTTTGCCAAGTTCTTCCCAGACAGGGGCCAGTGCCTTGCAGTGACCGCACCAGGCTGCCGGTGTCAAAAAAAAAAAAAAAATGAAAGTAAATTTTAACATTTGACAGCTTCTTTGCAGTTGGGGGACTTACTCGCGTAGATTTTAAGGAAAACATCCTTCTTCGAGTCCAGGACAATGTCCTTGAAGTTGTCATGAACGACAACTTTGACAGGCCCATCGTTCGAAGCGGGAATCGGCTCGCTTTTGAGGCTTGGCTGAAGCTGTCCATCCAGGTAGTCTCTGACAAACGCGGCGATTGCCTCGTGCGTAATATCCTTCCCTTGGTCGAACGGGAACTTGAGCATGTCCTTGGTCTCCTGAATCGCAAAAGCCGGCCAGACGCCCTCCTTGAGGTTCAGGCTCTTCGCATGCGACCCGAACTTGCCAGTGTCGATGTAGACGAACGACATTTTGCCCTTCACCGACTTTGCCACAGCTTCCACCGCAGGACCGACAGCTTTGCGGTCAGCTTCGTCGCGCACGAACAGGAACGCCAAAGGCAGGCCGGACGACATGTAGGCGCCGTAGTTCTCCGGGCTGATATCGTCCATGACGGGAGTTGCGTGGGCTTTGATAAAAGAAGTGAGGGCCTCGGAGCTGTACGTTCCATCGAATATGCTCTCATCCTCGGCAAAGCTCTTGTAGAGCATGACGGATGGTGGGCTGATGCCCTGAATTTTGTCGTTGGTAAAACCGAAAACGTACTCGTCGCGTAGTGAGTTGGCAACCTCCACGAACTCCTTGTACTTCTTGGAAATCTGGTCCGAAAAGTAGCCGATCACGACAACCTTGTCGGTGGTTTTGAACTTCTCAATTTCATCCGCTTTCAGCTCTGTGACGGCGGGGAGAGCTTGCCTAAAATCAATACAAGGTGGATGTTCAAATATTCAGCATTAGACTATAGAATCTGTCAAAGAGAAAGGGAAAATGTAAACGATTCACTTCTTCATGTAGCTGATAATGCCATCTGCTTTGCGTGTGCCCTTGTAGTCGGCAGCGGTACCCTTCCGGAAAACTTTGAGCGTCGGATATCCACCAATGTCCTGGCCACTGCACAGGTCCTTTTCGTCCTCGCAATCCACCTTTGCGATCTTGATTTTCTCTTTGAGCAGCTCGGTGGCGGCGACTTCGTACTCAGGAGCAAGGGCTGGAGGAAACGAGGGTGTTCAGTGGCTTGTGTCAAGTAATCTGCACACACGACAAAGGAGCTCACCTTTGCAGTGCCCGCACCACGCTGGATGAGCGTGGCCAAAAGGAGAGAGGGCACCAGGCAGTTAGTTAGTTTGAAAACAAAATGAGCGATGCTGTAACGAGGAGATGCAAGACTCACGTGCGTAGAACTCGACCAACGTCAAGTCATCTTTAATGAAGTCGGAGAAAGTATCTGGTGGAAGATCATGTTGTGAAAGACGTGTGCAGGGTAAGAAGGATGACGCAGAATGTGCTGTTGTGCCAACGTCTTCATTGTACTTTGTGAAGAGCTGCGAATAGACGACTGGTTCACGACGCAGAACTCATATGCTATGAGCGCGCGGCGTCCGAGTCCTGCAACTCGGAGGAAGGTGCAGTGGAGAGAATGCCCGGCGCGGCATGCTAGTCGTCGAGGGAATGAAAGCACTTACTCTCTGTGAGGACGACGACGTCCGAGGCAGCAGCGGCGGCGCGGACGTCGGGAGCAGACGCGAGAGCGACAATCGTGCCGGCGAGGGCGAACAGTGGGCCACGCATGGGGTTAGTAATGTGTGCGGGACGAGGCGGATCCTCGGGAGGTGAATCCACTGATCAACTTGGGAGTATTATAAATTCGCGGTAATTCTCACTTCGGTGCGGGATGACAAAAACTCCGCTCCCGCCGCCGCTTTGCCGCATAAACGCCGTACAAACGCCCACTCCGCTCGTCCCTCACGACACTTACAACGATGATGCTGAGAAGCCTCGCGTCGGCGGCGTCGCCGTCAAAGGTGAGCTGATGGAGAAAGGAAGGAGGAATGAGATGAGCCTATCTCATGGTATGTTTGGATCCGAACGCACATCGAACTCCTGGTTGATAGATCCCACCTCCCCGCGTGATCCTTGCTCCTCCTCACATATCAGCAATGTTATTCCAAACCCGTACTTATCTTTCTCCGTCCTGCATACCTTTTCGAACTATCTCGTCCAACCAGATCGCACGCATTGCTACCGCCGCGCCGCGGCGATCGGCGCTTATGTCGCCCATCAGCATCCGCGCTCTGGCCTCTGCAACTGGAAGTGAGTTTGCCGTGTACCGTGCCAAATCGTCGTTCTCGAATTCTTCTGATACCCTCGGGGGTTGTCGGCAGGCTATGATGTTGTTGTTATTGGTGGCGGTCCCGGCGGGTACGTTGCAGCCATCAAGGCGGCCCAACTTGGTCTGAAAGTGAGTTCACCCTTTTTGGTGGCGCGGCAGAGCGTGAATTGCGAAACCGCACCATCCCGCTGAGCACTGTTTCCTTAGACTGCCTGCGTCGAAGGCCGCGGCGCCCTCGGCGGCACCTGCCTCAACGTGGGCTGCATCCCATCGAAATCGCTCCTTCACAACTCGCATCTGTACCATGTCGCACACGAAGAGTTTTCCCACCGCGGCATCAAGGTGTCCGGGTTGTCGGTGGACCTGGAGACGATGATGAAAGCCAAGGAAAAGTCCGTGGCGGGCCTGACGCGAGGAGTCGAGGGGCTCTTCAAGAAGAACAAGACCGAATACGTCAAGGGGTGGGGCAAGTTGCTCGACGCTAACACGGTGGCGGTGGACGGGCTGGACGGCAGCAAGTCGGTGCTCACGGCCAAGAACATCATCATCGCGACGGGGTCGGAGCCATCGCCGTTCCCGGGGGTTGAGATCGACGAGGAGTCGATTGTGACGAGCACGGGTGCGCTGTCGCTGAAGAAGGTTCCGGAGAAGATGATTGTGATCGGCGGCGGCGTGATTGGGCTTGAGCTGGGGTCGGTGTGGAAGCGGCTCGGAGCCGAGTGCACGGTGGTGGAGTACGCGAACGAGATTGGAGCGGGTATGGACGCGGATATGGCCAAGGTGTTTCGAAAGACGCTGCAGAAGCAAGGTCTCAAGTTCAAGCTTGGCACCAAGGTTGTGTCGGCAGTCAAGAACGCGCAGGGCAAGGTCGACGTTTTGGTGGAGCCTGCGACCGGCGGCCTGCAGGAGACGCTGACGGTGGACGTGGTGCTGTTGTCGATCGGGCGGCGGCCGTTCACTGCGAACCTTGGGCTGGAGAACGCCGGAGTTCAGGTGGACGCGAAGGGGCGAGTCGTGACGGACGCCGAGTTCAAGACAAACGTGCCTAGCGTTCGGGCAATCGGGGATGTGATTGCCGGGCCGATGCTGGCGCACAAAGCGGAGGAGGAAGGGATTGCGGCGGTGGAGTACATCAAGCACGGGCACGGGCATGTCAACTACAATGCTGTGCCGTCAGTCATTTACACGTGGCCCGAAGTAGCGTGGGTCGGGCTGAGCGAAGCCGACGCAAAGGCCAAAGGCGCAGAGTACCGGGTTGGCACGTTTCCTTTTATCGCCAACTCTCGAGCAAAGACTGCCGGTGAGGGACCAACACCCGTTCACTTTACTCTCCTCTCTGCTATCACTCATTGATTCTCAAGGTGATGCGGAGGGCACCGTCAAAGTTATCTCCGACGCGAAAACGGACCGCATCCTCGGCGTCCACATTGTTGGACCGGTAAACCTCCATGCTATTGCTGTGTCACCCCAAAAGGCGCCGTTTTAACTGATATTTTCTTTACCATACTCTTTCGTTCGAACCTTCCGTCAACACCTCCGGCAACAGAACGCCGGCGAGATTATCGCCGAAGCAGTCCTCGCCATCGAGTACGGCGCGTCAAGCGAGGACATTGCGCGGACGTGCCACGCGCACCCGACACTGTCCGAGGCGTTAAAGGAGGCCTGCATGGCGACGTATGACAAGCCCATCAACTTTTAGATTGAATCAACACCTGCTCGAGTTTGCCGTGTTTCGTTCGTCGCACTTGGCCACCCTGCCATTCCTTTCTATTTCAATTGTTCTTCTGCCCCCGCACCCAGCGCCCGAGCACAGCACCTTGTGAGACGATGCTGCTGCCATCGGCCCGTATTGGTGCCTTTGGAAAAGAAACATAAATCGGAGAGAGAAAAGTACCTCGAAAGCTCATGAAGCCTTGATCAGTGAGCGCCACACGCACGTCGTCTCGTGAGGGGTGATGGTGGTGGTCGCGGCGACAGCTTTCGTGTCCGGCCTACTTTCGAGAGGGAGGTTGGTAGGCTCACATTTAGTGAACTTGCACCAAGCTTCGCGAAACACAATCGTTGCATGAAAAGTACACTTCACCACTGAAAACAACGTAAGAGGTTCAAACACAACTCGTACTTCGCGATGACCGCAAGAGGTCTTTCTTGTTGCAAGCCACGATAAGAGCTTTTATCTTAGAAGGCCCGAACTGAAATTTTGCCGGAGAACCTTCCCTCCTCGAGGGCAGGGACAGAAAAGCATAGAATTTCGCACACCCAAATGAAAACACTGGAACAAAATAGCGGTAAAACGTTTCTCTCCGACCCAATCTAGACCTCCCTTCTGAAATGTAGAAGATAAGAGATTTCGAAATGAAAAAGTAGCGGCCGAAGAGAGAAGGTGAAGAATGGCTACTGGACACGCCCAATATCAATCACAATTTTTTTAGTCTTGCTTCAGGCGGCTTCTCCGCCAAAGTTGATGCTGCTGCAGTACTCGTCTTGGGTAATGTCGTACGTCTTACCAAAGAGATTGCCGTAGTTGTAGTTGCCAGCACACGTCAGGAAGTAGTCTGGCGCGCAACCGTCAACGTCGGCGTACTGCACCTTGCTGTACGGCAGGGTGATCTGGTAGTTTGCGTTGACGGTGAAAATCAAGAACGTGACCGTGATGGCGACCCTCTCGCTTTACTCTCGGTCTCTCGGTCTGTCGGTCTCTCTCCCTGTCTCCCTCGCTCTCTCGCTCTCTCCTCCATTCTTCTTATTTTACTAGCCCTTCGCATCGCATGACTTAGCCAAGAAGTGATTTACTAAGATTTTCATTCGCGTCAAGACAACGGAATCTTTTCATGTTCTTGCTTGACCGCTTCGCACCGGGAAAACAAGCACGGTTCAACTGGGTGCGTTTGTCCGGAATCGACTGTGTTGCGTGACAAGCATGTGGGACCAAGCGTTCAGCCCGCAGTCCGCAGCCGCCGACGAAATTGAGCGAGCGGTCCGTATAAACGGCGGCGGGATTACGTGCGATGCCCCCCAGCGTCTCCTCTCTGGCGGTCCAACAGTCTTCAATGCGATTCCAACTTTCGCCTTTTACTAAAGTTAGCCGTGTTGGAGCGCCACTTGCTGAGAGTGCTTTTCAATTTTTAGAAAAACATCCACCCCTCCCTCTTCTGTTGATGAAAAAAAGGCACGAGTTTCTAGTACTTTCGCGCAAGTCCCTGCTCGGGACAACGCCAGTTGATTAGCAATTGGTGGTGTTGGACATGTCAGCGAGTTTGAAATCCTCCATAAGGCAGGTTTCGACTAACATTTGAAACAATTTCTCCGCAGGCAGCGGCGAGGGTATATAAACGGAGAAGCCTGCGCTCGGCCTCTCTCACACACTTCCACCTGTATTGCCATTGTACCCACACGCAGCTGCACATCGCTTCGCAGGCACCGAAATCATGGTCAAGGAAATCCAAGCTGAGTCCGAATTTTACGGAGCCCTCAAGGACGCCGGTCTCGTTGTAGTAGGTGAGAACAACATTCTGCAACAAACGGCCCATCCCTTGCAGCCATGACAAACGCTTATTCCGACCTCTCTCTTTGCAAAAAACCGCAACCACCTTCTCCCCCTCTTCCCTCTCCCTTGCTTGCACTTTCCCACCAGACTTTTCCGCCTCGTGGTGCGGTCCCTGCAAGATGGTTGCCCCGCACTACGACGCTCTCTCCCAAAAGTACCCCGCCGCAAAGTTCCTCAAGATCGACGTCGACGACTACCCCGAGATCGCAGAGGCCGCGGGCGTGACGGCCATGCCGACGTTTGTGTTCTTCAAGGACGGAGCGGCGGTCGGCGATGCGGTGAGGGGGGCAAACATTCGCGCGGTGGAGGAGCGGGTGGTTAAGTTCCTGTGAAGATGGGTGGTAGCGGTCGGCTGTTGCGAATGTCGGGAACTGTTCTTATTTTGTGGTGACACCGAGCCAAGTTCCTGTGAAGATGGGTGGTAGTTGTGGGCTGCTGCGAATGTCGGGAACTGTTCTTTTTTGTGGTGATATTGAGCTATCTTCTGGCGTATTAATAAGACCATTAAATATTGAAGTGTCTTTCCCGCTGCAAAGTGTGAACATCCTCAGAACCCTCAGATAGAGTCTGCTTAATCCGCCACTCATACTTCCTTATATTACTATCGCATAATGTATACATGAATGCTTCTGAAAGTGCATAAAAACAATCATAGCTTGGTTTCCTCCCTCACCCGCAAATCCCCAATCCACGGGCGCTCAGTACCGCCGCGCCGGCGGCCTTAGGACGGACTAACCCTGCTTCTTTGTCATCGCGACGGTAGTAATCGCGACCACAGCGACCAGCACAAGGACGCACCCGACGCCGATCAGTAAGAAGGACAACCTCCTCCTCCTCCTGCTTTTCGACGCGGCCGCCATCCTCCAATCGTCGCCACCGCCGCCGCCGTCAACGCGCACGCCGTCGTCGGCGGCAGCAAGAGCATCAGACTGATACTGTCGCGGCGGCGCGCGCTCCTCGGCGTAGTAGCTAAAGTTGGAGGATCGGTTGGTCGGGAGGCCTACTGATCCCGCGGAGGAAGAGGCAGTGGTGCGGGCGGCGTCGGAGACAAAGTACGAGGAGCGCGCCCCAGAGCGCTGCGATTCGGAGGAGAAGAAGGCTTCGGAGCGGCCGGCGGCCGGGCGGGTGGCGGCGGTGGTGGCGGTGGCGGCGGCGGCGCTGCCGGGTGGTGTGGGGTGGGAGGGGGTGGAGGCGGTTGGGTTTGACGGGAGGCTGGGCAGGCATTCAGGGACGGTCCGGTGAGCGACACGGCGGCGATCATGGAGAAAAATGAACTCCGCGCAAACCCAACCAACAACAAACCTGGAGCGGGCAGCCGCGTCGTCGGTGTCGTCGTCGGCGCCAGCGACGTCCGCCGCGTCCGGTAGCGACTGGTAGTCCGACGATCTGCCAGAGAGGCTGCCGTGGCGAGACAGCTGCGATAGGAACTTCACCAGCCCTTGCTTGTCTTCCGTCGTTGGCGACGATGGTTGTTGTGGCGGCTGTTGGACGTCGCGCTGCTGCTGGTGCGGCGGAGGCTCCGACTGTTGGTGCTCTGCACCCGCCGATGAGGTGGCAGCGGGCCCGCCGCCGAGGTCGTCCCGACCGCCGCCGCTGCCGATGGCGGTGGCGGCAGCGAGCGCGATTGTTGGAGATGGAGGAGGGGGCGGAGCGGTCGCGCTGCTGGACGTGCTGTTGCTGCGTGCGTGAGACATGTGGGTGTTGCTTGCTTCGCCGTCTGTCTTACCCCCCACTCTCTCTTACTTGACCCTCTCTCTCTTTCCTTGTCTCGCGCTCTGTCTGTTTCCCTCTTTCTCAATCGCTCTCTCTCTCTCTCTCTCTCGCATGCTGGGAAATGAAAGTAGACAGACAGACAGACACCCAACAGCGAGCTTCTCTGTCTCTGGGCCTGTCCTCGGCAGTCCTTTAATTGTGCTGGATTCCAGTGTCTGTTGTGGAGAAGCGAGGGAGCGCGCGACAGAGCCCTGCGGAAGTAAGTTGTCAAGCAACAATCTGCCTCGGCGGCGGATTCCATCGTTGGTCTCCACTTAGTACGCGGTACACGACCTCTCGATGAAGATGATGATACCACGAATGGAATCACCTCTAGTTCCAACCATCGAGCCCAGTGTGGTCAATCACGGAAAATTCGCGCCTGGCCGATTGCCACAGCAACTGACATCTCTGCGCGACCTCATAAGCGCCACCACCTGGAGCAGCGGGTATCCCAACACCCAGCGCGAGCCAATTCGGCCGTACAGCTCGGCAAATCCGCCTCGGACCCAAACCGTTCTTTGGGAGCCTGGCTGAACTCGGCCAACACGTCGACCAACAACGATGATGTGCTCGCCATCGTGCAGAACCACGTTCGTTCCGGGATCTACCTGCCGGCCTAGACGGGACTCATCTTGTTCTGACCGATGAGGAAACCTCGAAGGAGGACGCGAAAATGCACGGCTCATCAATTTGTGACAGAGTATTAACGTGGAGCACACGGCGCGACGCGATCCTGCGACCGGGGGCTGTAGCTGTCGCCGCCAAGGACGGCGGGACGGGCGCGATCGTCGGGATCGCGCTGACAACGGGCGCGTGGCGGGTGACTGGCTCTTTTGGTTCCTTCAGGCAGCCGGCAACGCACGGATCTGTTCGCACGATAGCGTAGACTATCTGGTGGAGTGGCGCGGAGGGGCGGAGCCAGGGGAGCCTGGTACGAAATCATTCGGCAGGTGCTCACAAAGAACGCGCGTGTCATCCATTTGCAAAAAATATGCGCCTCGTAGGTAGAAGTCTGCACCATAAAAGGGAGGCAATTATTGAGCGGATCGATATCCGGCGAGTCTGCAGCGTGATTGCTGCTGGGCTCTCTACGCACCGAGTACACGTGGAGTTCGAATGAATCCTGCGGACACCGGTCATCTATCGAGTACTGCAACAATGTCCTTGAAGACCCCAGTTCGAGGTGATTTGCGTGGGTGTCTCCAATGACTCTTTTCAACTGACGGGGAGGGAGGCCGTCGGTAAAGTAGATTGTGCTCGCCGTAAACGTTCGTGACTTTTCTACTCGCGTCACTTGGTCCCCTGCAACCCCGCCTCCGTTTCATTCAATGTCGTATCAAATATTTTTCTTATTCTGTTGACATGGGGCAGGTAGTGGTGTGGCGACCCATAAGGAAGGTCTGAAAGTCCACCATGGCTCTATTTTTGCCGGCCAGTTCAATAATGGTTTTCAGTGGGAGATCTTCTCTTTTGCAGAGATTTTCTTGTTTCCAAACCATCACACTACCGCAATGGACGCAATTTCGTCCCCCAAACACGGCTTCGTGACGTAGCAAAAGCCACTTCTATCCAACGTGGTGATGTCTGTCTTCTTCCAAAATGGGTTCCGCGCTTATCTTGGCCCCCCGGTTTCCAAAACAACGCCACCTTCCTTTTCAGCGCGTCTCGTGTCTGTCTTTGCCAGGGGGTGCGGATCATGCCAGATGCGCAGAACGGTGGCGCATAGAAAAGCCTCATAGGAAGACAGCCGACGGAGACACTCGGGACCGCGTTTGTTTGTTTGTTTTGTTTCGTGCGTGGCGCGTGTCCACTCCCAACCAATCCGTCAATCAATCTGTCTGTCTGACTGTCTGTCTGTTGAGGCACGTCGCAGCACGAACGAACGAAGACAGCAACTAAAAATAAAATAAAAAAAATTTAAAAAAAAGAAGAATAATAAGCGTATAAAACAGTGCTCCCTCGGCGTGCCCTCCACCCGGAACTCAGCCGTCCCTCCTGCCCCTAAGCCGACAGCTTCCAGATAAAGATGTCCGACGCCGGCGCCGCAGACTTCAAGCAAGTGATGTTCGACCCGAAAAGCAAGCCGACCATCGAGCGCATCCTGCGCGACACAGCCGACGAAGACGGCGGCTCCACCGCCCACGAGGAAAACCTGGACGACGCGGAGATCTTCCTCCGCAAACACAACCTCTCGACAGAGTACGTGCAGCAGCTGACCTCCGACTCTGCCGGCGTCCGACGGGTCCTCCGGCGCGTCGACTTAACCGTCCTGCCGCTCCTCTGCGTCACGTACATGCTGCAGTTTGTCGATAAGCAGGCGCATTCGTACTCGGCCGTCTTCGACCTCTTCACCGATGCTCACATCAACGGGACGCAGTACAGCTGGTTTCCGAGCATCTTCTACATCGCTTATTTGCTGGCAGAGTACCCCTGGAGCTTTTTGGCGCTGACCACGAGCATCGCCCCCAAAGTCACTGGCGTTTGCATTGTGCTGTGGGGTAGCGTACTGATGTTGACCGCTGCGAGCCACGATTTCACTGGAATGGCGTTCTGTCGGTTTTTTCTTGGGCGTGTTTGAGGCGCCAATAACGACATTTTTCGTCATGACTGTCGCCATGTGGTAAGTGCCGTGTTCATTCCCAAATGCCAAGTGTGACATAACCTGGGGCTTCGACTCTTTCAAAAGGTACACTCGAGAGGAGCAGCCATTCCGTGCTGGCATCTTCACCAGTTGCAATGGCGTGGGCTCCATTCTCGGTGGCCTCCTTACGTACGGCATCGGCCACATGGGCGGATCCCTTCCCGTCTGGAAGTCCATCTACCTCATGCTCGGGGCCGTCACAGTCCTATGGGGCTTCGTCATCCTCCTCCTCCTTCCCGACAGCGTCATCGCCGCCCGCCGCTTCACTATCGACGAGAAGGCGACCCTCATCGGCCGAACTCGACTCGGCCGTACGGGCGTGCTCAGCCACCGTATCAGACCGCACCAGATCTGGGAGGCGCTGCTCGACCCGCAAATCCACCTGCTCTTCCTCTTTATGCTACTCAACGCCACCATCAACGGTGGGATCGCAAACTTTGGCAGCCTCATCATCAAGGGCGTCGTCTCGGACCCGCTCAAGACCGTGCTGCTGGGCATGCCCGTCGGCGCAGTCCAGATTTTCTGGATTCTGTCGGGCTCGTACGCAGCGTACCGATTCAAGAACGTCAACACCGTCGTCATGCCGCTTTACCTGATCCCCACGGTCGTCGGCGTCCTCGCCATGTGGCTGGTCGACCGCAAATCGCATTCCGTCGGCGTGCTCTTTGGATACTACGTCTGCACGGGGTACGTCACGTCGCTCGTCCTCGCCCTCCAGATGCCCGCGGCGAACCTGGGCGGGTACACGAAAAGAATGACGGAGACCGCTGCCGTGTTTTTGGCGGTGTGCGTCGGTAACATTGTCGGCCCGCACGCGTTCTTGGCCGAGGAGGCCCCGACGTATCCGACGGGGTGCAAAGTCATCTTGGGCTGCTGCGCGGGGCAGGTGGTACTTGCGATGATGCTCAGGTGGCTGCTGAGCTGGAGAAATCAGCAGAGGGATGCAAAGGCGAAGGAGGGCAAGGCGCAAGGGTATTTGGTTGACACCAGAGTGGAAGGGGTCGATTTGACTGACTTTGAGAATCCTAACTTTAGATATGGTTTGTAATCTTTGAATTTTTTGCTGCATTTTCGAGCCTCAAGGATTGCCTCCTTCCACAGCCCCTTTTGTGCACTTGTTGCTTCTTTGTGAGGTTAAGCTTTGTAGTTCGTACTGGAGGTCGTTTTTGGAAAATGTTTCGGAGCAACGTATTAACAAAATAGTCTGGTCGTGTGGTGGTTGTTTCTGCTCTGACGCTAGTCTGCAGCACCAGCGTGGCCATTGTCGTTTGGAGAAGCGATTTGTCCAGCAGGAAGATCAGCGCAAGGACAAGCGCAAAATGGAGGAAGTCAATCAAATCTGGCGCGATTCTGGTACGATTCTGGCAGGCAGAGAGTCCTGGAATCCAATTGAGCAAAAAGTCGAGTTGGTACAGTGGGTTACAGTGGACGGGAGGTGTTGTTGAGGTTAGTACTTGTAAACAGCAACCGTGGAACGCGGCTGCAAACATAACCACAAGTGGTAAGTGGCTTCCACCACTTGCTAGTTTCCGCAGCGTCATCACCCCGCAGGCCGCTCTAATCAGTTTTGATGCCACATAAAGGTTTGTTTTACTTTGCATTGCATCAATTGCTCCACTGGTCCTGCAGCGAGGCAACTGACTTGAAAAGTTACGAAAAGCCATCACACGCAAACGACTAAATACAAGAGGGGGAACAGAAGCCCACTCACGACAAAAGAACGGCCCCCTCCATCCCACACGCCGCCAAATCATTCACGCTCCTCACGTTCCCCAACACCCAAGGCAGATTAGGATTCCCCGGCCTCATCCCGACCCACGCGACGGCGCTCGTCTCGACGAATCCGCCAGCGTTCACCAACGCCCTCACGTCGACCGCGTAATCCCTCGGCGGCCACTCGAGGTTGAACGGCGCCGTCACATGGTCGACCTTTGTGCACCCCGTCTGCACGGTCACCCGCACAGACCCCAAGCCGCCCAGCGAAAAAATGATGTACGGGCCGAGCGGGGCGGCGGGAGGGCAGGTTGCGTTGGGGTCAGAGTTTGCGGTGGCGAGGTTCTCGGAGAAGAAGCTGTTGGTGGTGGTGGAGGGGAAGAAGGTGAGGTTGCCGGGGGCGGAGCCGAGCTGGAGGTTGCTGCCGTCGGCGGCGAGGCCCAGGGCGTTTACTCCAGGGCGCGAAAAGTCGTCGATGAGGACGGTGCGGCAGGCGGTGGGCGCAGGGAAGGTGACTGATGGGGAGGGGGATGAGTTGGAGGATGACGGTGAAGCAGCTTGGCTTGTGGTTGAGGAGAATTGAAGCGAGCTGATTGTGGTGGGAGCTCCAGCGCTGACATTCAAAGAGTTGGCGGCATTGTCATAGTTCCCGCTGTTGACGCCGTTTGATGAGCTGCTGCCAGTGACCTTGACAATGACGACGATAACGACAGTTATCACCAGAACCACAGAGGCAGCGAGCCCGCTATACAGCAATATGGATCGCCATCTCTTTGGGTCGTCGGCACTTTGGCTAGCTTTGAAAATGTTGGATTCATGCTTGGGCAGAAGCGGGCGCAGCGAGTTCCGTCTGTCATTCAAAGCCGCTGACTGCCCGGCCGTCGGCCAAGAGCTTCTGGGTACGACGAGTACCGCATCGACACCCTCGCGCCCGACAGCGTCGGCATCGATTACTTTCCGCAGCTCTGTACCCCCGATTCTCTCGTTCACCCAGTTGCAACGTCGGCCCAGGAGCACTCCGGCCCAAACAACGGCCTCGTCCAGCTCGGAGGCGCCGGTGACCGGAATGATGGCCGGGTTCGAGGGGCTGACGATCGGGTCATCGAGGGACAAGGTGGAGCGGCGGTTGTCGACGAGAAAGATTTCAAAGCCCCGGTCGAGAGAGAAGCGGAGGGTCGCAAGGGCGGACGAGACGGGTGCGGAGAGCGACGAGGCGGTGGCGGCTGGGTTGAACAGGACGGAGAAGGCGACGGTCGAGCCAAGGACTAGGCAGTTGAGCGGCCGGTGGTTGCTGTTGTCGTCGGCGAGAAGGGCGGCAGCAGCGGAGGGAAAGGCTTCATCTCTTGCAGTGGCAGCAGCGGCGGTGGCGCTGAGGGCGAGGGCGGCCGCTCTTGGCCCAACGACGAGGCTCATTTGGCGAATTTGGCAACGAAAACGATCAAATAGGGCAACTAACTAATTGGGACTCATTTACAGCCCGCCTATTTCTCGCTCCCTCTGCTGATTTGCATATCAAAGGGTGGCGCAACAGCCCGAAACGTTGGAACTATCAGCGTCAGCTTCATGCAGTCGCTTCTCCAGGTACCATTATTCACTCTCGCTCGCTTAAAGTCACAATATTTTGGTATGTGATTGTAATCCCCCCCGAATGCTAAAAACGACCTCCCCGAGTCTACATCGATTACCCCCTCACGGAATCATTGTCGCCCCCGCCAACCCACAATCGTCAACGTCGCTGACGCCCCTAAAATCGGCCAAACTCCACGACACGCCCCTATCCGCAAACACCATATTCTCCCACACCACCGCGCTCAGATCCGCGCTGGCGCCCACCCCAGCCAGCCTGTCGACGTCGATCACAAAGTCCGTCGGCGGCGACGCCGTGAGATTGAACGCGGCCGACTTGTTGACGACCTTGGCGCACCCGACCTGCACGTTTATGTGGAACGTGCCAGAGCCGGCCATCGAGAACGCGACGTACCGCCCGAACGAGGGCGCCGCTTTGCAGGTCGTGGTGGTGCCGTTGTCGGCTATGATGACGTCGCGGACGTTTTCGTAGTAGTAGCCCGTGTACCCCGAAGGGAAGAAGGTGAGGTTGGAGGTCCACGCCAGCGCCTGGATGTCGCCGCCGGCGCCGGTGACGAGACCTACGTTGTTGGTGTTGGGGCGCGTAAAGTCGTCAAAGAGCGTGGTCTTGCAGTTTGCGTTGGGCGTCGACTTTGGGGGGGCGGGTGGACCGTCGGTTGTGGATGGAAGCGGTTTGTGGGTGACCACAACGGCGACGATGGCGAGGATCGTGGCTAGGACGACAAGGACGCCGACGATGAGGAGGATCCGGCGGACTGTCAGCTGGTTACGCTTGTATTGCTCGGAGCCGGGCTTTGTCGGGAGCGCCGGGAGGGTCGGAGGGTAAAGGTAGTAGCCCTCTACAAGTCCTCTGCCGTCGGGTGTGTAGCTCCCTTGGTAGACGGACTCGTCCAAGGACGTGTTCCTGGTCTGGAAAGAGCTTATCGTTCCTCCGTGCCCGTACGGCAGCACGTTGCTTGTGGTGGAAGTGGACAGCGATCTTCTTGGTGGCATGATCATCTGGGGGACCATTGTTGGATAGAAGGATTCTTGCGATGCGGACCGCGGTGGCGGAACTGGTCTGTGCCCGAGGACAGAGACGGCTCCCGGGACACCCCCAATGATTCCCACCACCATACCGCTGGTGGGCGTCGTTGCACCACCGATGGCGGCCCGCGGATCCGTCGGGACGAGCACCAGCACGTCGACGCCTGTCCCGCCAACGGCCTCCATATCGATCAGGTCCCGCAGCGCCGCGCTCTTCATCGGACCGTTCACCCACATGCATCTCCCAGCGAGGAGCACTACCGTCCGTTCGACGACGTCTTCCTCGTGCATTGATGACGTGATCGCCGCGAACGCCGGGTTGCTCGGATGCAGCATTCTGTCAGACGGCAGCAGGGTCGGGTTCGTCGGCGACCGATTGTTCACCAGAAAGAGCTCGATGGGCCGCTTGACGGTAAGATTCAGGCCGAGCGCGCTGAGCATGGCCGAGATGGAAAAGGTCAGGGACGAGACGGGCAGCGAAGAGTCGTTGAAAGGGACCGAGAAGGGGATGGCTGAGCCGAGGACGAGGCAGTTGAGGAAACGGGGTTTTAAGTGGTATGCGGGCGGCAACCCGCTGTTGCGCGCCGCGTCGTGGTAGTGATGGAGCTGGCCGAGCTTGTCCATGGGACGCTGGTGCAGGGGCCCTTTGGTGTTCGGAGCGTCGTCGTCGTTGCTTTTCCGGTCGGAGGAAGTTCTGGCGCGGCTGACAATAGTGGCGCCCCTGGTCACGCCCGCCGCCGCCGCGGTCGCTGGAGGGCAGGCCCCCCTCCCATCTGCTGTCTTTACGCCTTGGGCGGCTGGGGACGTCGTCGCTCTCATCGTTGTGGTTGTTGTCAAGCGCGCTCTCTGCGACAGCGTGCCGGCGCGGCATTAATTCCGCAAAATTTGGACAGAAGCCAACAAACTTTTTCGTCCTCTCCAGAAGGTTCTGCTTCCAAGGCGGGTGCAGCCGCCACAGACAGACAGACAGACCCGACAGACAGAGGTTGAGTAACAAGGTGAAAGTTTTTTATACAGGAATTTTTGCACTTTATTCCAAAAAGGAAAACCGGAATCGCCACCAAAAAAGGCAGCCACGTTCGCCTCAATCATAGTGGGCGCATCTTATTGGGGAGCAGCTCAAATTGGAAACGCACTCCAGAAACCTCGACGATGGCGTCGTTTGCCGAAACACGTCGGAAACGAGGTTTTTGGAGTTGCTCCGCAATCCAACAAACTCTTATTACTACTACTTCATGCCCAAAACGGGAAGGTCCTTGCAGACCGTGCGAATATCACCTGCTGGTAGCCAAAGCACAAGATTACATTGAATGACGAAAAAAAGCAATGGCTCTCGTGAATGAGGCGCATTACTAACCCCCTTTTTCCCCTCTGTTTGTTGTTGACTAAATTGCAACAAGACCTAAGGAAGTAGCAAAGGTAAAGGCCAGCTGCCAAATGAAAGCAATTTTTCTATCTTTAAAATACACACCACCTCCTCCTCCCCACACCTCAGGGAATCATTGACGCCCCAGGTCAGCGCACAATCGTTGATATCGCTCACCCCTCTAAAATTGGCCAAGCTCCACGTAACACCCTTGTCCGCAAACACCATATTCTCCCACACCACCGCGCTCAAATCCGCGCTGGCGTTGACACCGGCCACCTTGTCGACGTCGACCACAAAATCCATGGGCGGCGTCGTGACGTTGAACGTGGTCGACACGTGGACGGCCTTGCTGCACCCGACCTGCAGGTTGATGTGGAACGTGCCGGACCCGCCCATCGAGAACGCGAGGTACTTGCCGAACGACGGCGCCGCCCTGCACGTCGTGGTGGTACCGTTGGCCGCGATGATGACGTCGCGGATGTTTTCGTAGTAGTAACCGGTGTAACCCGACGGGAAGAAGGTTAGGTTGGTCGACCACGCCAGCGCCTGGATGTCGCCACCGGAGCCGGTGATGAGGCCGACGTTGTTGGTGTTGGGGCGCGTAAAGTCGTCAAAGAGCGTGGTCTTGCAGTTTGCGTTGGGCGTCGGTTTTGCCGTGGTGCCGCCCGTGGCAGAGGAGGCCGGCTGCGTCTGGGATTGTTTACGGCTGACGACGACCGCGACGACGGCGAGGACCATGGCGACGGCGATGACGGCGCCGACGACAAAGAGGATCCGGCGAACGGTCATTTGCTTCCGCTTTGCGTCGTCCGGGTCCAGCTTTGCCGGGTGCGACGGCATCGTCGGAGGGTACGGGTACGCGTCCGCCACGAGTCCTCGCGCGTCCTGGTAGCTCGGTTGGTACGACGAATAGATGGACGGGTTCCGGCTCTGGCCGTACCGCAGCGTCCCTCCCGCATTCCCGTACGTCAGCACGTTGCTTCCCGTCGACACCGACACCGATCGCATCGGCGGCACCGGCGACGGGTACTCGACAGACATGGGTTGGAAGGATTCCAGCGATGATCGCCTGGGTGGAGCGAAGGGCCTGTGGCCGATGACCGAGACCGCTCCGGCGACGCTTCCGACTCTTCCGACTACTAGCCCGCTGGAGGGCGTCGTCGCACCGCCCATGGCCGCGCGTGGGTCCGTCGGGACGAGAACGAGCACGTCGACGCCGATTCCGCCGACTGCTTCCATGTCGATCAAGTCTCGCAGCGCCGCGCTCTTCATCGGGCCGTTCACCCACATGCACCTCCCTGCCAGCAGCACCACGGTGCGTTCGACAACGTCCTCCTCGTGCATGGATGACGTGATTGCCGCAAACGCAGGGTTGCTGGGGTGCAGGATGCTGTCGGTCGGCAGTAGGGTGGGGTTCGTCGCGGAGCGATTGTTAACCAGGAAGAGCTCCAGGGGCCTCTTGTGGTTGAGGTTCAGGCCGAGGGCGCTGAGCATGGCCGAGATGGAAAAGGTCAGGGAGGAGACGGGCAAGGAAGAGTCGCTGAAAGGGATAGAGAACGGGATGGCTGAGCCCAGCACGAGACAGTTGAGGAAGCGGGGTTTGGAGTTGTAAGCGGGTGGAGGGGCAAGGGCAGACGTCCCGCTGTTTTGCTGTGCGTCATGCTGCTGCTGGAGCTTCATCAGGGGCTGCAGCTGCACCAGAGTCTTGGCGTTGTAGCCGTCCATAATGCCCGCTGCCTGCGGAGGAGGATCTGCTGTGCCTGCGTATGGAGTTTGCCGTTCGGCATTCGCGTGTGCGTGTAGGATGATGGCGTTTGGGACGTCGTTGCCGTTGCTGACAGCTCCCCAGCTGCTGTGGGCATGATGATTGCTCCTGTTGGCGTTGGCGGCGGCGAAGGCGGCGGCGTAGGCGGAGGCGGCGTCGGCGCCGACGTCCTCGACTTCGCTGTTGACCGATCCGCGGCGCATCGGCAGGAGGGCGGAAGCAAATGCGAGAAGACGAGACAAAAAAAATGGAAGCGGCTGGCGGGAAAGAGGAGGAGACAGAAGGGAGACACAACGACCGCCGCACACACTGCGTGCTCCACGATGTTTGTTTCTGAGACAAACAAGCGCTCTTTCTAAAAATGGCAGGAGCGGAAAAACGGAAAAGCTAAACACAATAGTGCGCAAACAACCGAACCAAAAACCGCCAAGACTGAAGAGTCCTACTTCGCAGACGCATTGGGACATTGAGCGGTGTGTGTGTGTGTGCGCGTTAATCAAAGTAGCAGAGATGAAACGAGGAACGAGCCGCCGGAATTTAACTACCTTGCGTGGGCAATGCGCGCTATTCGTCGGGGGGCGCCCGACGAGAAAGTCTCCCACCCGATTTCCAGCGGGAACCAATGATGGAGGCGCTCCCTACCAGCAGCATCAGCATCAGCAGCAGGCAGCCGCAGCAGGCAGCCGCAGCGTTCTCAGTCGCCAGCGCCACCGCCGTACTCTCCTGC
>JAIVFJ010000268.1:7500-83362 GCA_025765615.1 Zopfochytrium polystomum | reverse complement strand
TGTCGCCGGCGAAGGGGAACTCGAAGCTCTTGCCCGTGCGGTCGGTGATAGCCGCTGATCGCGGCAGTGCCGTTGACGGCAGGGTCCAGCATCGAGTACCGCCGCACGATCTCGGTGGCCGCCGCGGAGAGGAGCGGGTTGGGGTTGCCGACGGCGGGGTACTTGGTTACGGTCGCCAGGCCTCGGAGATGTTTGGGGTCGTGGCGCCAAACATCATGCCGTTGTCGCCGTGGACGAGAGCGAGGACGCCGTTGGGGGTCATTGGGATTTTTGGAGGTACGCGTCCAAGGAGCGGACTGAGAGAAGGGAAAAAGAATGAAGCGGCTGGTGGGTCTGATGGGATTGGCTTGAATGGCAGACGGCCCTTCCACACCGGAATGTTGAATGTAAGGACGAATGTGTTGGGGACCAGCCGCCCGGTCTGGTTTCCAGAAACCATTCGCAATGGTTGGAAGGATGGCAGAAATATGCGGCATGATGCGGAATGCTGGGGGAGCAAAGGAAAGCTTTCCGGCGTCGCTGACACTCGTTATTGGTACGACCTTGAAGGTGGGGTAAGAAGAAACCCGAAAAGGCAAGTGATAAGATCATAGAGGGAATGAGAGGTTGAAGGAAAGGTGCTCGTTGCCCGATTTACCCAAAAGCTATTATTTCGAGAGTCGTCTTGGCAGTCTAATTCCATTGTGGACGGTGAAACCCCCATAAATGCTTGAGAGCCGTTGGCTGTTGGAGCAAAGAACATCCCCGAGATCGCGACAAAAGCAAATCGGCCGGATCGCTGAAAGAAGCGGCTAACTCTGTCAATACCGAAGCTCACATTAGATTTTCTTCTCCTGTGGCGAAATCGCTTACACTTTGGTCTGATCCGACCAACTGTACGGGGGTCCGTTCGCGGACGAAGCTTTTTTTTTTTTTGCTGCTTAGTGTCCTTGCTCGCACTTTAGCGTTTTAAACTTACTCGACCCATATCAAGGTCCGATGCTTGGAGGGCAGTCAGATCGATCGCGGTTGCAGCATCGTGCGAACTGTCGAGTTGGCGGACTCCATGAAGGACTAGACGATGGAAGTCAGTTGTTTACCGAGGGAAATCAGGTTGCGAGGAGGAAACAGGTATTCAGTGCACCGTTTTGAATTTCCTCCCAGCAATGGTGAGAGCGGTCGCTTTGGCCTGGGAGATTGTCATGTACCCGACGACGCCACCGACCTGGAGGAGGATGAGAGAGGTTTCAACGTACTTGAACGATTGGTGCGGCAATCGTTCACGCTTTTGCAGTGCGCAGAGGCGAGAACCAAAGGTGGGAAAAGTATTGCAAGTATTTCTCGCTCTAAGCGCCAGATACTTTGCACTTACGATTGCCGTGGTGCCAATATCACCGCCGCGATCACAAAGAAGAGCGGAAGGCGGACCCAAGACTGCTTGGGGCCTTCTGCAAGACTGATGTTGGGGAGGAGGTTGCCGAAGCCATTTGGGGGGTAGGGGGCCGTCCAAGGTAGCTGGCAAAGGCAGAACAACTGGAGTGAGTGAGTGAGTGAGTGAGCGAGTTGGGGGTGGTGAGGGTCTGTGTGTGAGGCGGGGGGGGGGGGGGGGGGGGGGGGGGGGGGGGGGGGGTGCGGTGGATAACGAGTAGAGTAGAAGAATGATAGCCGTTGAGCCGACATAGTTTTTCTTTCGTTTTTTTTTTAATTGACCTGTCGAACTTTTCCTGTTTCCTTTTTATAAATATAAATTGAAAGGCAAACCAAAAGGCCGTGACTTAAATTGTCAGGGCACGGTTCATTCAAGTGCGTCGCCCCTTATGTGAATTTTCTTGTTTTTCCGCACCAATCAGAGATTTTCTCTTCCTCTTTTTGCCGATTTTCGTCGCCGAGGTCACTTCTTTGAGATTCCAAATTTTCTTATTTGTCGTTTTTTCTATTCGCCAAAGGGGGGACCCACTTGAACCACTCGCTCGAACCACCCGCCCAAAGTGCCTAAAAATAAAAAATAAAACAAAAAAAAAAAAAGGCATAGGCTGGGGTCCATCTTATGCCTCTTGCAACTAACCAGTCAGTTCTGCCTAACGATCATGTCTGGTAAAACGCTTCAATGAAAAGAACAAGGGAGGGGAGCGTGGACCCCCCCCGGTATGTTGCAAAAAATCCGTTCCTTCAAATGTTTCAAATCGATATGATTAGCGATACGCGCGATATTCTCGTGAATACACGATATTCTCGTGAATCTCCATCGCGATACAGTGGATATTAATTGAGCGAAGCAACGACAGTGCATTTCAAACAGTGCCTTGAGACATATCTATAAAAGACTTATCGGGAGACCCTTCAATCTTCCTCTGTCCCCCTCTAACCACCTCTATTCTTTCACCTCTGGGTCTATTCTTTTTGTCGTCGACCCTTATATTGGTGCTCGCGCACTTGCTCTTCTACTCTTTTGCCATCGACTTCCTTTGGGTGCTCCCGCCGCCGGTGACCAGCGATTTGTTGGCGCGCACGGCCTCAGCAAACTTTTTCAGCATCGTAAAAAACGATCCCCTCCAGTTTGGCGATTTCGACGATCCACGAGTGGCCCGCCGCGACGTCGCTCTGCAGCGTGCTGAAGTCGAATTCGTGGCCTTGATTTGAAGAATTCGAGTGTGTTTGGGTTTTTTTTTTTTTTTTTTTTTTTTTTTTTTTTTTTTTTTTTCGTTTGTTGGAGTTCCCGTCGCGCGGTTTTTTCAGTGCTTAATTATCCAGCGGGGTCTTTCATTTCACCTTTTCGATCGACACGATCACTCTCCTCAGCGGCCCGACCAGCGCCCACGACCAGCAGCACGCCGAGGAGGAGGGCAAACACGCAGAACAGCGCGACAAAGATGGTCGTGTTCCTGATCGTGACGTTGACCGGGCCCAAAAAGTCGCTGGAAGGGACCGCGAGGACAAGCATCAGCGCCAGGTTCGCGGGCGCGTCGACGATCCACGCCGTGCTGCAGTAGACCGTGTCGCCAGCGAAGGGGAACTCGAAGCTCTTCCCCGTCCTGTCGACGATGCCACCGATCGCGGCCGTGCCGTTGACCGCGGGGTCCAGCGTCGAAGTAGCGGCGCGCGATCTCGGTAGCCGCGGCGGACACGAGCGGGTTGGGGTTGCCGACGGCGGGGGGTACTGGTTCGGCCAGGCCTCGGAGATGTTTGCGGTGGTGGCGCCGAACATCATGCCGTTGTCGCCATGGACGAGAGCGAGGACGCCGTTGGGGGTCATTGGGATTTCTTGGAGGTAAGCGTCCAGGGAGCGGACGGTCAGGAGGGAAAAGAAGTTTGCGGCCGGTGGGTCCGATGTGGGTGGTTTGAATGGCATACGGCCCTTCCACACCGGGATGTTGTATGTGAGGATAAACGTGTCGGGTCCGACGGCTCGATCGGGTCTCCAAAATCCGCCTGCAATAGGCGGAATATCGAACAAAAGATCTTCGCATAATGGGGTACTTGACGGGGGCAAGTTGAAGCGTTCCGTCATCGTTGAGGCCTGCGATCGGTACTCCCTTGAAGAGCGCAGTGAAAAAACAGTTGATCGAGTGGAAAAAGATAATCAGGATAAGATGAGGTGTAGGAAGCGTGCTTGGTTTGAACTTTACCCAGAAGCTGTTATTCAAAGACATGTCTTGTCTGTCGACATGCATTATGGGAGGTTGTAACGGCCACAAACGCTTGAGAGCCGTTTGCTTTCGAAGCAAAGTACATTCCCGAGATCGCGACAAATGGGAATAGGCTGGAGCGCTGAAAGAAGCGGCTGAGTCTGTACATCGCGAAACACAAAAAGCGTAAGCATTTTATCTCTTGCACGTAACTATGCTTTACACTTTGGGATAGTCCAACCAATTGTATGGGGATCCGTTCGCGACGAATCTATGTTTTGTGTTCAGTCAGTGCATTTTTTTTCCCTCTCCCATTTTCCACGCGAAACTTACTCGACCATATCAATGTCCGATGCTTGGAGAGCAGTCAGATCGATCGTCGTTCGAAGCATCGTGCGAACTGTCGAGTTGGCAGACTCCATGAACGACTGCGAAAATATGTATATAGTTAATTTAGGATTTGACGAGGCTACGAAGGACGAAACTTCGAAGCTCACCGTTTGGATTTCTTCAGCAATGGTGAGGGCGGTCGCTTTTGCCTGGGAGATGGTCATATACCCAACGACTCCACCGACCTGGCGAAATTGGAAAAAGGTTCATTTTTAGTAATCAATCAACAGTCCATCATGGACGCGGCAGTCGCGTACACCCATTCGCGTTTTAGCAAAGCCGACGTTTGTTTCCAGGCGCGTACCGCATCCAAGTGGGGAAATATAAAGAAGAAAAAAAAAAACATTTTGGCACTTACGATTGCCGTGGTGCCAAAGATCACCGCCGCGATCACCAAGAACAGAGGGAGGCGAAACCATGACTGCTTGGGGCCTTGTGCCAGGGACGAGGTCGGCGAGGAGGAGTCGGCGGTGGCCATTAGGACTGATACCCGTCGTCGTCGAAGGGAGTTTGGGAAAAAACAACAAAAAAAAAAAATAAATAATAGTAGACACAACGTCAGCCGAGCGCCTGCGGGTTGGGTGGGTGGGAGGGAAGGGTGGGTGGGTGGTTAGGGGGCGAGGAAAGGATATTTATTGGATCCCCGAATCTCTCCACGCGTTATCTGCGGGAGGGTTTCCCCTTAAGTATGTCCACTGAATTAATTTTGACAGCTGCGTTCACGCGTCTCAAGCGGGCGCGTCTCAAGCGGGCGCGCCTCAAGCGGGGAAAAAAAAAGAAAAAGAAAGGAAAATGGAGACCTCGATCCCTCTCGCCCTCGCTATTTCCTTTCCGTTCACACGTTTGCGGTGGGGAAAATTTTTTGGAGCGACAGGGGTTTCTGCTGCGAGAGTGAGGGTGCTGGGCTGGGCTGGGCTGGGGCTTTCTTGAGTGTGAAAAAAAAAAAAAAAAAAAAAACCGGAGGTCCGGCGGCTGGTCTCGCGCCTGTTCGTCGTTGCATCGCGCTCTCCCCACGCCTCCTTCTCCTCCGCCTCTCAAAATCGCCCGCCCACTTTCTAGAAAACCCGCTGCGTAACACACACACACACACACACACATACACATACACACGTACAACCGGCCACTTGGAGAGACTACTACTTCGCCCAAACCGGAAGAAGAAAAAAAAGGTGAATGGTGCTCCCCGACTAAATAAATTTATCTCAAAAACCGACAAAGAATCGAAAGGAATTCGTCGAAAGGTGCTGAAAAAAACGAACCGAACAAAAGTAGTCGGGAGGGGGGGGGGGGTGGTCTGAGGCGGGGAGGGAAAAAGGGCGCAAACGGCGAGGGAAGGGCAATTTTGGTTGAAGTGGTGACGGAAGATCACGTTTTTTTTTTTGTTTTTTTTTTTAATTGACCTGTCGAAATTTTCCTTTTTATTTATTTATTTATTCCACGCAGCCGGAGATGCGTGACGGGAAGAGTGCAATGCCACGCAGGAATGGCAGGAAGCCAAGATCCTTGACAGAGCCAAGTACGTTGCCGCACACGGGCCACCCCAGCTGCTTACCCACCAGGAAGGAAATAAAAGAAAGGCAGCACCACAAGACAACGAAAGAGAGAGAACATAAGGAGACCAAAATTGGGCCAAGGCCCTGTGGAAAGTGTCAATTGACAGCAGAGGGGGTGAAGATGTGGAGAGAAAGAGAGGAAGAGGGCAGAGCTGCGGAGGAGTGGAGCAGGGGTAGGCGATAGTCATCAATGTACGTCTTGGGGCACAGGATGTGGAGGGCGAGGAGGAGCTGCCCGTGGAGGTGGGTTGGAGACCTGAACTGTGTGTCGAATCCAAAGAGTACCAAGAGCTGGACGAGCAAGGCCGAGGTAGTGCTGACACCAAGCCAAGGTTCCTCTTTGCGCAAGGAGCCAGTTGGGAGGGCAATCGTTTGTGTGGTGGCGTCCACATGTGTGGCATTGAGGGGCGCGAGGTGGCTGTTGTTGGCAAAGCAGAGGTGCTGGAGGTTGTGGGGAAGTAGCGCTGACAGATGGTTGTGGAGTGCCAGAGCGCAAGGAAGCAGGAGGGGTGGGCGTGACAGGAGTGGGGCTCGCGACCAGGGAGGGTGTTGGGGTCACAACTGGACTGGCAGGTGGAGATGGAGTGGGGGAGGGTGGTGGGCGGTGGCTGAATCCACTTTTCTTGTTGTTCATTCTGGTATCCTCCCCTCTTCTCTTTCTGATACTCTTTCTGCTTCACATCACCGCAAATTCCGCCTTCAGTTACTCACTGAATCCCTTTCCTCTCAATCCTGCCTCCACCTCTGGTACCTGACAGTTTATCCCAATGGCTTCTGTCGTTACGCCATTGAACCAGAGACCTTTTCCCACGTTTTTTTTTTTTTCGTTGCCCAGTAGCTCATGATGCTTACCTTGCTGTTAAAAGCTCTCTTGCTTCCACCCTCGCCGCTTGCTCTCCTTCAGACCCCTTGCACCCTTCCCCTCACTCCTTTGTTCCCTTCTGGCTCAACCTCCCTGAATTTCCCTCTCTCTCCAACACACCCCCTCAACTTCCTCACCCTCCTTCGTGGCCGTCATCCCTCAGTCCTTTTACGATATCCTTTACCACTGCGAGACCTTCCTGGCCGATGATGTTGCCACAGCTCTTGTGCGCATCTTCCACGATTTCCTCCTAGATGTCCATCGACTCATCTGGCGCCCTCGTTGCGACGAGACTATCCTTTGGGAACGCGATCGCGGCATTACACCTTCTGACAAGCGCCCAGTGAGCAGAAGAAAAAGAGTTGCGGAAAGCAGAAGCAAACGAATACGTGGAGAGACTGTTGTGAAGGGTGTGTTGGTGAAGGCGGCGGAGTTGTGGTCGAAGTTGCCCAAGGACTGCTGTCTCCCCAATGAAGGCGGTTGCAGGTAAGAGAGGCTGCGTGGTGAAGGGGATGTTGATGGGAGGCGTTGTGACTTCGAGGTTTGAAGCAAGTTGGTCCGCTGCCTCATTGCCAGCCAAGCCAGAGTGGCCGCAGGTTCAGACCACAGTTGGCGGAGGTTCAACACGCTTCGAAAGGGCCTGTCCAACGAGGCCCCAGAGGCAGGCAAGTGGTGAACGGAGGAGAGAGTGGAAGGGACAAGGCGGGGCAGGATGTGGGCCGAGGGTATCTGCGGAGAAGGACGCGATGGGGTTGGGGGGGTGAGAGAACAAGCGATTATAAGTGGTAGTAACTACAGAACTGTTGTCAAGCTGAATGGTGAGGAGGGTAGGGAGATGGAGTGTGGAAATCAAGGCAGAGAGGAGTCCAACTAGCTCAGCAGTGGCAGTAGAAGAAGCAATAGGGGGAAGTGCAACGGCGAAGGAAAAGGGGGGGGTTGAGAGAGACGACGGCAGCAGCCATAAACCCGTGTTGCAAAGGGAGCCATCAGTGTCTATGGTGAGAGAGGGGAGCAGGATGGGAGGAGGAAAGTTTGGAATGGGGGCTGGCAAGGCGAGCAGGGGCAGATTGGATGGGATAGAGAGGATAGTTAAAGGTATTGGAGAGACGCTGTCGAGGAGGAATGTTGCAGAAATGACGAGATTGAAAGGTAGGGAGGGTGTCAAAGTGGGGGCAGAGGGAGTGATAAAGGTTGCAGAGCGACTTCTTGGTCTTGCTTCTGCCACGTAGTGCGAGGGGTTTGAGCGAAGCAGAGAGAAGTTGTTCGAAAAAGAAGGTTTGAGTGCGTTGGAGATCAGGGAGAAGTTTGAGGCGGACACCAGGGGACGGCGGAGACAGGGTGAGCGTGAACACAAAAAATGGGGGGTCGGAAGAGGTGATAGAGAACTGGTTCGCAAATACGAGGGGGATGAGAGATGCAGTGAAGTTTTGGGGGGAAGAGGATAGAGGAAAGGGGTGTGTAAAAAGGGGTGGCTTGACAGAATTTCAACTGAAGGCGTTGGAATAAGATGCGAGTAGTGGAACCAATCAAGGAGGGGTCGTTGAGGTGGTGCAAATCAACAAACATATCTGAACAATATTCTGTGTAAAGGTCAGGGACATTGTATAAGAGATGGTGGTGGATAATGGATGAAGGAAAAGCAGAACAAAGACCAACTAGATTTTTGAAGCTTGACAAAGACAAGCAGTTTCATTGAGAAGGAAAGTGCGAGGAAGGATGGCAGATTTCCAAAGGAAACGAATGCAAGGGAGTAAAACGTTACGAAGGATGTATGCTGCAAGCTTGTCCCCCATCACCTTTCCTTAGATTGTCTTGAGAACATCTGAAATGGCAGCAGAGATCTGCTGGCAAGCGGAATTTGAACAACCATCAGCTGTGAAGAAGTTCCCAAGGTGGTGGAAGGTGACGGAGGTAGGTTGTATGGGAAGAAGGGTCTGGCCCCACTGAATCTGACGAGGGCTGTTGGCTGGGATGTTAGCTGCTGAGATGAAGATTTTGCGGGTATTAGACTCAATGCTGTTGTGTGACTGATATTCGTGAAGGATGTTGGCCTGCTGCTGAAGGTCAAGGAGCGAGCTTGAGAGAGTGTTGGTGTCGTCCACCAAAAATACGGAAACTGAGATTGGGGGGTTCGGCGTGAAGAGAGGAGTACATATTGTGGGCAGTGGGGTGACTGAAAAGGTGATACCAAGGGTGTGCTTGTCAAGTGCGCAGTGGACCGGATCCCAGAAGATTTGCCAGTCGAGGGGGCCTGCCAAAGAGCCTTGCTGGATCATGGTGCTGATAGAGAATGTGGGAGATGGGCTGAAAGCGGTGATGACAAAGGAACGAGAGCAAGCTTGGGTGTTGACACGCAATTGGACGTAAGACTCAGGTAGGTGGATGTGGTACCAGGCAGAAACAAGGCCAGCAACAGCTGCACTGTCAAAGGCCCTCTTGATGTCATTGAGGAGTAAGAAGAGGGGAGAGGAGGTTTCATGACAGTAATCAAGAGCGGAGCGGACCAGATGGATGGGGGGATCAGAGGAAGAACCAGGGAGGGCAGAGAAGTTACAGCCTTTAAGAATCTCAGGAGAAGAGGAGAGGATATGGGAAAAGCGACGGAGACAGATGCCCTGAACCACTTTGGCGGCGAGTTTGCAGAGACTGATGGGCCGAAGGTTAGTTCCGTCTTGGGAAGATGGCAGTGAGGGTTCATGTGGAGGGAATATCGAGGACAAGGAAGGTTCGTTGGACAAGGGAGAGGAAGAGAGAGATTGTGTTTGGGCCAGTCAAGAGTAAGAGTTCACGGGAGAGTTGGGAGGGGCCATGTCAGGAACATGGCAGGACAAGGCAAGGCAAGGCAGAGAAGGAACTGAGAGTAGTGATGATTGTATTGGAAACAATAATTCACTTGGGGGATGGGACAGGTCCCCATCCCCCTTTTATACCTTTTGAGAGTCTTCCTTGTCAAAACTCAAAGAAAGTTCCAGAAAGAGCAATTAGTAATACAATGATACCAATGATACCAATGACAACAAGACAAGTCAGGAAAGCAAAGAAGGTTCCAGAAGGTTTCACAAGGTTCCATGAAGGAATGTTCTAGAAGGTTCCAGAAGGTTCCAGAAGGTTCCATGAAGGAATGTTCTAGAAGGTTCCAGAAGTTTCCAGAGGGTGATTCATAACAGGCCAGGAGCCTTATTGGAAGCAAGGTACTCAAGAACAGAGTGGCATTCATCTAGAGAGGGAGGAAGCATAATGTGGGAAAAGGTGTGGGGTGATATGTATGGGCAGGGGCACATCTCTTCTTGAAGGGGGGACGTGGCAGGGAAAGGGTGGAGGAAAAAAAAAAAAAAGGGAGGGGCAAAACCAACGTTCCACCTGTTCACTGCAAAGGCGGGGAATTTGCGAGGGGTCATACTAAATCTCCGGACCCGCTGAGGTTCCTGCCAGGATGTGATCAATGCTGGAATTGGATTGCTTGCGGTTGAGGGTGTTGTTGAGGACTGGGCGGATCTGACCTGAAGAGAAGAGATCCTGGCGCTGATCAATGGCAGTGGCAATGTCAGTCCGTTTAAAGGAAGCAGATGCAGCGAGCTGTGTGCAGTAGACTGCTTTGCGAAGACGCTGCAGGAGAGGGAGGGCATCTCTGGTGAAGGCTGCACTTGTCACAGCTGAGCTGGTGAAGCAGGCAAAGAGAAGGCAAAGGGCGTTCCTAGGGGTTGAAGCATTCCAAGAGGCCTGTCGAAATTTTCCTGTTTCCTTTTTACGAATTGAAAGGCGAACCAAAAGGCCGTGACTTAGCACAAGCGCAGAATGGGATCTGCTTGCCACCGGGTTCGAGAAACAGTTTGGCTTCCCTGGCGCTTGCTTGGCTGTGGATGGATCGCTTTTCGAGATCAAGCGTCCTCGTGATTACAAGGGTTGGTACTGCCGGAAAAGTTCCCTGCAATCAACGCAATGATTGTTGTGGACCACCAAATGCGCATTCGGGACTTCGCTCTGCGTCAGGGTTCAGAGAACGATTTGGGGGTCTTCTCCAGATCTATTTTCGGTCGCACTATACATATTGTTCTTCCACGGGGGCGGGTTATTCTCGCTGACACAGGGTACAAGTTGTACACCCACATTATGACGCCCTTCGCTCACGACACAATCAATGCAGATGAGCGCCGTTATAACAAGATTCACTCCAAAACGCGTATGACAGTTTGAACGAGCAATTGGTCTTTTGAACATGCGATTTCGAATTCTGCGTGGCATTCTGGACCAGAAAGGCAATGTCAACAACGGGTTGGACAAAACCAGAGTGGACACCTACGGCTACGAAAATGCGGCCAAGGCGCTTATGGCATGCATCGTGCTTCACAATGTGCTTATCGACTCAGACAATATCCTCGACAATTTGGAGTTTGACAACACAACCGCAGATGACGAGGTCGTTGGTGAAGCTGCAGCTGGCGATGGAGACAAGGATGAAGACCTGGTTGGTGCGGTGGGTGGGAACCAGGCAAGGCAAGGCGAGATGCAATTAAGGCGTACCTCGCGGCCATTGAGGCTATTTAAGCGTACACTCTGCTCGAAGTTTATTGTAATCCACTCTGCATGAACGTTATTCCTTCTCATCTCTCTTCCGCTCACGTTCAATCATAAATGCTATCAAGTCTTTCATTCCCTTCGTTGTTTCTTTGAACGCTTCCGTCTGCTCTTTCAACATCGACTTGAGCGAGTCATCTCTGCTGTTGCTGCCGAGCGTCTTGAATGAATCAGCCATTGCAATCATACCTGCGCTGATAGCTGAGGCCAAAGCCACCTCTCCATCGTCCCGTTCATACTTCTTGCGCTTGCAGCGACCATCATCTTCGTCAGAGTTGGAGAAAGACTCCAATAGGACGCTTTCATGCTTGTCGATGACCTTGCCTGCCGTTTTCGCCTGCCCAATGTCAGCTCCTTGGGCTTGGGGAAAGTACTGACTCATGAGAATCATCTCCTCATCCCACATGAATTTCGCTGGGTCTGGCGGGTTGTTGCCTGTCTGCACTGTCTCAGAACCGTTTGGACCATTGTCCCTCCACTTCTGTATCATTCGTTCGTGCTTATTGGCGACTTGAGTCTTTGACAGATTGATGTCGTGGGCAGCATTGATGTCGAGTGCAACGTTGGCCCAGCCTTTTGCTTTTGCCTTGTTGTCCGCCTTCGAGGTGAAGTACCCATGGTGAACCTTTTCCTTTGATTTAAGGAGTGTTTTCACCATTGCAGTTGTCCATCGTGCAACGTCGCCTGGAGTAGCTGCCAATCTGGAACCCGATGCTTCCATATCTGACGCTTCCTTCATATCTTTCGCCTGCTGGGAGCATACCGTGTTAGTGAGGAGGACGAATTGACAGTTGTTGCACGTCCTTCACTCACGTAGTCATCGCTGTTTCCAAGCCTTGAATGGCAGTTGGAACAGGCGATCTGATTTGCAGCAAACCAGCAGGCAGCCCTTCAGTTGTTACTGCAGTAGGCTCTGTGGTGGTGTTGTTCACGACCGGAGTATCCATCACTCGCAACTTTGGGGGACGACCTCGGCCGCGTTTGACCGTTGCTGGAGGTGTTTTTCCACCGATCATGTGGCTGCGGCCAAACGGGGACGTCGTCCCCGTTTGAAAGCCTTTTTGCGGAATTTAATTTGGACAAAAAGGTGACGGGATTGAAACTGTTGAGATTTGGCCTTTGTCGTGTGGTTGCTATCGCGAGGGCGAGGGCGAGGGGGGCAGAAGAGAGAGGGCGTGACAAGTCAAGTTTTTTTCGTATTCATTCTTTTATTTTTCTCTCTCGCGAGGGCATCTTCCAACAGAAAACGATCCCTTAGGGATATACGATATTCTCGTGAATCTCCATCGCGATACAGTGGATATTAAATTGAGCGAAGCAACGACAGTGCATTTCAAACAGTGCCTTGAGACACATCTATAAAAGACTGATGGGAGATCCTACAGTCCTCCTCTGTCCCCCGCCTCTAATCACCTCTATTCTTTTACCTCTGGGTCTATTTTTCTTTTTTGTCGTCGACACTTATATTGGTGCTCGCGCACCCGCTCTTCTACTCTTTTCCATCGACTTTTTTTTGGGTGCTCACGCCGCCGGTGACCAGCGATTTGTTGGCGCGCACGGCCTCGGCAAACTTTTTCAGCATCGTAAAGAACGATCCCTCGAGCTTGGCGATTTCGACGATCCACGAGTGGCCGCAGCGACGTCGCTCTGCAGCGTGCTAAAGTCGAATTTCGTGGCCTTGATTTGAAGAATTCCAGTGTGTTTTTTTTTTTTTTTTTGTTTTTTTTTGGGTTTTTTTTTTTTTTTTTTTTTTGGTTTGAGTTCCCGTCGCGCGGTTTGTCAGTGCTTAATTACCCAGCGGGGTCTTTCATTTCACCTTTTCGATCGAGACGATCACTTCCTCAGCGGCCCGACCAGCGCCCACGACAGCAGCACGCCGAGGAGGAGGGCAAACACGCAGAACAGCGCGACAAAGATGGTCGTGTGTCCTGATCGTGACGTTGACCGGGCCCAAAAAGTCGCTGGAAGGGACCGCGAGGACAAGCATCAGCGCCAGGTTCGCGGGCGCGTCGACGATCCACGCCGTGCTGCAGTAGACCGTGTCGCCAGCGAAGGGGAACTCGAAGCTCTTGCCCGTGCGGTCGGCAATGCCGCCGATGGCGGCCGTGCCGTTGACCGCGGGGGTCCAGCGCCGAGTACCGCCTCGCGATCTCCGTGGGCCGCGGCGGACACGAGCTGGTTGGGGTTGCCGATGGCGGGGGTACTGGTTCGGCCAGGCCTCGGAGATGTTTGCGGTGGTGGCGCCGAACATCATGCCGTTGTCGCCATGGACGAGAGCGAGGACGCCGTTGGGGGTCATTGGGATTTCTTGGAGGTAAGCGTCCAGGGAGCGGACGGACAGGAGGGAAAAGAAGTTTGCGGCGGGTGGGTCCGATGTGGGTGGTTTGAATGGCATACGGCCCTTCCACACCGGGATGTTGTATGTGAGGATAAAGGTGTCGGGTCCGACGGCTCGATCGGGTCTCCAAAATCCGCCTGCAATAGGCGGAATATCGAACAAAAGACTTCGCATAATGGGGATCTTGACGGGGGCAAATTGAAGAGTTCCGTCATCGTTGAGGCCTGCGATCGGTACTCCCTTGAAGAAGAGCGCAGTGAAAAAACAGTTGATCAAGTGGAAAAAGATAATCGAGGAGAAGATGAGGTGTAGGAAGCGTGCTTGGTTTGAACTTTACCCAGAAGCTGTTATTCAAAGACATGTCTTGTCTGCCGACATTCATTACGGACGGTGTAACGGCCACAAACGCTTGAGAGCCGTTTGCTTTCGAAGCAAAGTACATTCCCGAGATCGCGACAAATGGGAAATAGGCTGGAGCGCTGAAAGAAGCGGCTGAGTCTGTACATCGCGAAACACAAAAAGCGTAAGCATTTTATCTCCTGCACGTAACCATGCTTTACACTTTGGGATAGTCCACCAATTGTATGGGGATCCGTTCGCGACGAATCTATGTTTTGTGTTCGGTCAGTGCATTTTTTTTTCCCTCTCCCATTTTCCACGCGAAACTTACTCGACCATATCAATGTCCGATGCTTGGAGAGCAGTCAGATCGATCGTCGTTCGAAGCATCGTGCGAACCGTCGAGTTGGCAGACTCCATGAACGACTGCGAAAATATGTATATAGTTAATTTAGGATTTGACGAGGCTACGAAGGACGAAACTTCGAAGCTCACCGTTTGGATTTCTTCAGCAATGGTGAGAGCGGTCGCTTTTGCCTGGGAGATGGTCATATACCCAACGACTCCACCGACCTGGCGAAATTGGAAAAAGTTTCATTTTTAGCGTAATCAATCAACAGTCCATCATGGACGCGGCAGTCGCGTACACCCGTTCGCGTTTTAGCAAAGCCGGCGTTTGTTTCCAGGCGCGTACCGCATCCAAAGGGGAGGAAATAAAAAGAAAAAAACAACATGTTGGCACTTACGATTGCCGTGGTGCCAAAGATCACCGCCGCGATCACCAAGAACAGCGGGAGGCGAAACCATGACTGCTTGGGGCCTTGTGCCAGGGGCGAGGTCGGGGAGGAGGAGTCGGCGGCGGCGGCCATTAGGACTGGTACCCGTCGTCGTCGAAGGGAGTTCGGGAAAACCAACGAAAAACAACGTCAGCCGGCCGCCGTGGGTTGGGTGGGTGGGGAGGGAAGGGTGGGTGGGTGGAGGGGGCGAGGAAAAGATATTTATCGGATCCCGGAATCTCTCCACGCGTTATCTCCGGGAGGGATTCCCCTGTATTTAAGTATGTCCAATGTATTAATTTTGACAGCTGCGTTCACGCGTCTCAAGCGGGCGCGTCTCAAGCGGGGGGAAAACAAAGAAAAAGAAAGGAAAAAGAAAACCTGGATCCCTCTCGCCTTGCTATTTCCTTTCCTTTCACATGTTTGCGGTGGGGAAAATTGTTCGGAGCGACAGGGGTTTCTGCTGCGAGAGTGAGGGGGCTGGGCTGGGCTGGGCTGGGGCTTTCTTGAGTGCACGTGAAAAAAAAAAAAAAAAAAAAAACCGGGGGTCCGGCAGCTGGTCTTGCGCCTGTTCGTCTTCGCATCGCGCTCTCCCACGCCTCCTTCTCCTCCACCTTTCAAAATCGCCTGCCCACTTTCTAGAAAAACCCGCTGCGTAACACACACACACACACACACACACACACACATTCACATACACACGTACAACCGACCACTTGGAGAGACTACTACTTCGCCTAAACCGGAAGGAAAAAAAAAAGGTGAATGGTGCTCCCCGACTAAATAAATTTATCTCAAAAACCGACAAAGAATCGAAAGGAATTCGACGAAAGGTGCTGAAAAAAAACGAACCGAACAAAAGTAGTCGGGGGGGGGGGGGGGGGGGGGTGGTCTGAGGCGGGGTGGGAAAAAAGGCGCAAACGGCGAGGGAAGGGCAATTTTGAAGTGGTGACGGAAGGCGACGTTTTTTTTTTTTTTTTTTTTTTTTTTGCGAGGACTCAGTTGGCGGGAGGAATTGTTGTGGATCAATGGACTGTGTTTGCGCTTGCATGTGAGTTTGGTAGGGGGGACATAGGTGCAAAGGATATCAGCAGAGTCGTCGCTTCTCACCCTTCCTTTCTGACGCCTTTCCTCCAAGCTTTCAAACACTGTCCTCAGCCTCTGAAAAACTCTCATCGTCCGTTGCTCCACCGCGCGGTGAGAGTGAGGGTTGGGGTTTGGGAACCTTAAGGGGCGTTTAACAGATGTAATCCAATGCTCGTTGCATTGCGTTTGTCCTTCCTTAATACTTGTACACACAATTGATGTTCTTATTTGTTCGTTGGCCTGACGAATTCTTCAGTCCAGAACGAGAATCTGGGCGTATCTCATCTCTTATGTTCTTGGTGAGAACGCTGGAATGCACTTAATCCCCGGAGCAATGCTAAGGCACTCTTAATTCCCCCTTGACTCAAACGACGGGATTTAGATCGGGCTTCCTCTCGAATCCTAAATGAAGAGTGACCCACCCTACCCTTGCCTCCTATTTTTCTTTCTTCTGAACAATAAGGTAAGAAGTGGCCGGTGCCGCGGCCCTCCCGGCCCGAAGCTGTCCTGTCGCACGATCGGCAAGGGCCAGGACTGCCACCACTGCCGCCCCATCGTCGTCACTACTGGCGTGCGGCGCCACGCTGCTCCCCGTGGCTTGACGCCTTACGCCACCGTCGCGCCCTCGAGGGCTGAGGATATCGTTCTGTTTTTACGAAGAAACCAAGCACCCACAATCATGCCCCCCAATAACAATGCGGAGGCTTCTTCATGGCCTAGAACATTAGAGATGAGATGCGCTATGATGCTCATTCTAGACTGAAGGGCACATCAGGCCAACGCGAACAAATAGATAGGGACTTCAAAATGAAATAAGAAGTTTTTCTTTAATTTAAGAAACAAGTAGAACCCCTCGCCCTGGCGACTTCCGCTTCAACTTTCGGTCAACCTCGTAACATCAACAGTTTGACACTTCCAGAGTAACTGATACGGCGACTGCCAACGGCCAGGTTGGAGTTCTTGACTGGCGGCGGCGAACCTCACACGCGGATATGGAATAGACATAGCCAAGCGTGGGGGTCACGTAAACTTCCTGCAGTGGTGGAAGAACTCTGGGTTACCCTCACGTACAAGGCAGGTGAGCTGCTTACTTACGGGGCTGCCCCTTGGAAAACGCGAACTTGTTACTTCCAGATCTCTATTATCGACTTCCTACTTTGCTTTGAAGAAGGCTGGTGCTTCGTAAAACGAAGCAAATGTCTTGAGAAACTATTGCACGCCATGGTAGTAGTTTTTTTTATTTTTTACTATTTTTTTTTCTTTTTACAATCAAAACCGCACCGTGCTCCTTTATTAGGCTGGGAAATAGTTATCCAATCGGGTTCTTTTATTCCTCTTTTGCAAAGCTCGTGTCCTTAATTTTTTTACATCTCGACATTCACATGTCTTGCTTCGAATCGCTGCACCACTCTCGTCTACTCTTTTGCCATCGACTTCCTTTGGGAGCTACCGCCACCGGTGACCAGCGCCTTGTTTGACCGCACGGCCTCGGCAAACTTTTTCAGCATCGTAAAGAACGATCCCTCCAGCTTGGCGATTTCGACGATCCACGAGTGGCCGGCAGCGCCTAGCCCGCGATTGTGCGGGATTCAGTAAATAGTTTTTCAAAAAAAAAAATAAAATAAATAAATAAATAAAAAGAGAAAAACGGGGGGCGGGGGGATCCCATTTTCGCGGCGTTGGGATAGGTCCAAGGAGCGGACTGAGAGAAGGGAAAAGAATGAAGCGGCTGGTGGGTCTGATGGGATTGGCTTGAATGGCAGACGGCCCTTCCACACCGGAATGTTGAATGTAAGGACGAATGTGTTGGGACCAGCCGCCCTGTCTGGTTTCCAGAAACCATTCGCAATGGTTGGAAGGATGGCGGAAATATGCGGCATGATGCGGAATGCTGGGGGAGCAAAGGAAAGCTTTCCGGCGTCGCTGACACTCGTTATTGGTACGACCTTGAAGGTGGGTAAGAAGAAAACCGAAAAGGTAAGTGATAAGATCATAGAGGGAATGAGAGGTTGAAGGAAAGGTGCTCGTTGCCCGATTTACCCAAAAGCTATTATTTCGAGAGTCGCCTCAATCAAGGAGGGGTCGTTGAGGCGGTGGTGCAAATCAGCAAACATATCTGAAAAATATTCTGTGTAAAGATCAGGGACATCGTATAAGAGATGGTGGTGGATAGTGGATGAAGGTTTCATTGAGACGGAAAGTGCGAGGAAGGATGGCAGATTTCCAAAGGAAACGAATGCAAGGGAGTAAACGTTACGAAGGATGTATGCTGCAAGCATGTCCCCCCATCACCTTTCCTTAGATTGTAGTGAGAACATCTGAAATGGCAGCAGAGATCTGCTGGCAAGCGGAATTTGAACAACCATCAGCTGTGAAGAAGTTCCCAAGGTGGTGGAAGGTGACGGAGGTAGGTTGTATGGGAAGAAGGGTCTGGCCCCACTGAATCTGACGAGGGCTGTTGGCTGGGATGTTAGCTGCTGAGATGAAGATTTTGCGGGTATTAGACTCAATGCTGTTGTGTGACTGATATTCGTGAAGGATGTTGGCCTGCTGCTGAAGGTCAAGGAGCGAGCTTGAGAGAGTGTTGGTGTCGTCCACCAAAAATACGGAAACTGAGATTGGGGGGTTCGGCGTGAAGAGAGGAGTACATATTGTGGGCAGTGGGGTGACTGAAAAGGTGATACCAAGGGTGTGCTTGTCAAGTGCGCAGTGGACCGGATCCCAGAAGATTTGCCAGTCGAGGGGGCCTGCCAAAGAGCCTTGCTGGATCATGGTGCCGATAGAGAATGTGGGAGATGGGCTGAAAGCGGTGATGACAAAGGAACGAGAGCAAGCTTGGGTGTTGACACGCATTTGGGACGTAAGACTCAGGTAGGTGGATGCGGTACCAGGCAGAAACAAGGCCAGCAACAGCTGCACTGTCAAAGGCCCTCTTGATGTCATTGAGGAGTAAGAAGAGGGGAGAGGAGGTTTCATGACAGTATTCAAGAGCGGAGCAGACCAGATGGATGGGGGGATCAGAGGAAGAACCAGGGAGGGCAGAGAAGTTACAGCCTTTAAGAATCTCAGGAGAAGAGGAGAGGATATGGGAAAAGCGACGGAGACAGATGCCCTGAACCACTTGGCGGCGATTTTGCAGAGACTGATAGGCCGAAGGTTAGATACGTCGCCACCCCACGCGTCTTTCTTTGGGATTGGGAAGATGGCAGTGAGTGTCCATGTGGAGGAAATATTGAGGACAAGGAAGGTTCGTTGGACAAGGGAGAGGAAGAGAGAGATTGCGTTTGGGCCAGAGAAGAGTAGGAGTTCATGGGAGAGTTGGGAGGGGCCAGGAGCCTTATTGGAAGCAAGGGACTCAAGAACAGAGTGGCATTCATCAAGAGAGGGAGGAAGCATAATGTGAGAAAAGGTGTGGGGGTGATATGTATGGGCGGGGGCGCATCTCTTCTTGAAGGGGGGACGTGTGTGAGAATGACAGGCTGTCAAGCCTGTGACCTCAAATAAAAGAGTGTATACCCGCTCTTTCACTGATAATTGTGAGGATTATCCACCTGTCTCGAAGCGCGTTATACACGCATTCAGCTTGACTCCGCTGTATATATTATTATTTTATTATGTTTGGTTGTCCACGTAAACCACTGACTGACACTTGTTGTCGCCCCTACGTCACCTGCCACTATTATTATTTGTGCCATTATTATTATTATTATTCTGTACAACAGCTGCAGATCGAGTGACTCAGTGTTTGCTCAACTGCTGGCACAGGGCTTCCTTGCTCAGTGGTTAGAGCGCTCCCTTCAATTGGGAAGGTACCAAGTTTGAGACATGCTGACTGTTGGGCTGCAAAGTCCACAATGTCCAGCTAATAACCCCTCACTTTTGGAATGACTAAGGACTGAACCACTTCTGTGGGAGAAGTGCAAAGTCCAGATGCCCAGCTACCATGATGTAATGCCTCATATGAGTGGTATGAGAGGTATGAGAAGACAGGGCTTTTTTTTCTCTTTCTGTTGAAGATTTTTACTTATTTTTCAATTAGTATTTTCCTTTGTTTTGCTCTTTTTCTTGTTTTATCTTTTATTTAATTGTTTGTTTACTGTCTCTCTTTGTGTGTCTTCCTTTCTTTCTGTGGCTGTGGTGACTGTCTTCTTGTCTGCACGAATCATTTCTTGTCAGTTCCTCCACTCTGCTCTGGTGGCTGTCTGCCAAGAAATGGCCCCATGATTCTCTGAGCTGTCTCTCCTTGTTGATGGCTCAGCCCCCATTTTTGGTGAATCACCCACCCATTCTGTTCTTTACTGTTTTATTTATTGTTTGTTTTTTGTATGTGTTTTCCCTCCTTTTTCCTCTTCCTCCCTGTGATTCCAACCCTCTCCTATTTAAACTGCTGCCCCCCTTCTTGTTGACTGTACCTGAAGTCCCTTGCCAGCCCTTTTCTTCCTGACTGTGTGTGTGAGCTGGGGGGTTGCAGTCCCCTGGTGTGTGACTGGAGGGTTGGTTCCTCTTGGCCATCATGGCAGTGTGTTGGGTTCAATCCCCAGTGCACCTCACCATTCTGCATGCTGTTTGGGTTGGACTGGGTAGGAGCCACTTGGTGATGGAAGGATAGAGGATAAATCTGTGGTGGTGCCTCTAGGTTCCTGTCAATACATCTAGTCAAATCCAGGTTTCTCAAGGTGATATGAATGAGGGTGGCTGGTCAGGTACTGCTGCAGGAATGGTCTCTCAGGTATGCCCCCATCTCCCTGGTTGTTGGCTCCTGTGGCCTCTGGTGGGTCCGGTCTTCACTGGGTTCAGACCCTCTTTCTCTCAGGTTAATGCCTGCGATGTCATGGTGTCACACTTGTGTGTGGGAGTGGGTTTTAACCTTCCTTGCTTCTACGATAGGAGATTCCTCTGGCCTGGTGAGGCAGATGTCTGTGTCCTAGTAGGATGAAGCAAGAAGAGTCCCACTGTCTCCCACCCTGTGTGCCCCCTCCTTGGATTGAGTTGGAACCTCTCTTGGGAGTGAGACAAGATGTGTTCTGGTTCTGTTAAGTGGAAAACAGTTCTGGTTTGATCCAACAGGCATCTCTGCATACTAAACTGTTCCTTGTGTTTGCCCTTTGTGTCCAACCCCCTCCAAACTTAGGGCTTGTCTTTAGCAGAGAGGGAGCTGGTGCTCCAAGGTGGTACCCTCCAACGGTTGGCCACCTGGCCACTTTCCTCCCCACTCTCTTGCCTTCCCCCTTGGCTTCTGCCTTGGGAAGGAGCTGGCACAGATTTGGTTGGTGCTGCCTTAGGCGCCCCCCTTTGTTGCCCTAAGTCTCATTTCTTACTGAGTGATTTGGTCCCTTTGGCTTTGCCACTAGGGTTTCTCTGTGTCTTGGACCAGAGGCATTTTGCACTTTCGTTTGTGATAGTGCCACCTTTGTCACACTTTTCTTATGTTTCCCTTTTAGATGTGTGATAGCTGCTCTTTTTTGTGTTTAAAGAGTTTCTTTTGTGTTGATGATGGGCTTTAGTAGACTCCAAATACATTTCCTGTCTGGCGACCCCTAGACACCTTCTTTAGCCTTTTCATTAGATAGGATTGGTATTAGGCCATTGCTCTATTTCCACCTCCAGCCCAGGGTGAGGAGATTTAGAGAGCACAGTCTCACACGTGGGAGGGAAAGGGTGGAGGGAAAAAAAAAAGGGGGGCAAAACCAACGTTCCACCTGTTCACTGCAATGCTGGGAGCATACCGTGTTGGTGGGGAGGACGAATTGACAGTTGTTGCACGTACTTCACTCACGTTAGTCATTGCTGTTTCCAAGCCTTGAATGGCAGTCGGAACAGGCGATCCGATTTGCGGCAAACCAGCAGGCAGCCCTTCAGTAGTTACTGCGGTAGGCTCTGTGGTGGTGTTGTTCACGACTGGAGTATCCATCACTCGCAACTTTGAGGGACGATCTCAGCCGCGTTTGACCGTTGCTGCAGGTGTTTTTCCACTGGTCATGTGACTGTGGCCAACGGGGACGTCGTCGCCGTTTGAAAAGCCTTTTTGCGGGAAATGTAATTTTGGACAAAGGCGACGGGCTTGAAACGACCCCTTACTTAATGTCAGGCACGGTTCAAGTGCTTCGCTTTTTTTGATATACCATCCTCGCCTTTTTTCCCACCATAAAAACAAATTTTCTTTTTTTTTTTTTTGTCGTTTTTTCTATTCGCCAAGGGGGACTCACTTGAAACCACCCCCTAAAAGTAGTGCCCTAAAAATAAAATAAAAATAAAAAAAAAGTATAGTCTGGGGTCCATCTTAATGCCTTGCAACTAACCAGTCAGTTCTGCCTAACGATCATGTCTGGTAAAACGCTTCAATGCAAAGAACAAGGAGGGTGGGGCGTGGACCCCCCCGGCATGTTGCAAAAAATCCGTTCCTCCAAATGTTTTCAAATCGATATGATTAGCGATACGCGCGATATTCTCGTGAATCTCCATCGCGATACAGTGGACCTAAATGAGAGAAGCAACGACAGTTCATTTCAAACAGCGCCTTGAGACATATCTATAAAAAGACTGATCGGGAGACTCTAGAGTCCTCCTCTGTCCCCGCCTCTAAACACCTCCATTCTTTACTCTGGGTCTATTTTTTTCGCTCTTCTCTTTTGCCATCGACTTTCTTTGGGTGCTCGCGCCGCCGGTGACCAGCGATTTGTTGGCGCGCACGGCCTCGGCAAACTTTTTCAGCATCGTAAAGAACGATCCCTCCAGCTTGGCGATTTCGACGATCCACGAGTGGCCGGCAGCAGCGCCTAGCCCGCGATTGTGCGGGATTCAGTAAATAGTTTTTCAAAAAAAAAATAAATAATAAATAAAAAGAGAAAAACGGGGGGCGGGGGGATCCCATTTTCGCGGCGTTGGGATAGGTCCAAGGAGCGGACTGAGAGAAGGGAAAAGAATGAAGCGGCTGGTGGGTCTGATGGGATTGGCTTGAATGGCAGACGGCCCTTCCACACCGGAATGTTGAATGTAAGGACGAATGTGTTGGGACCAGCCGCCCTGTCTGGTTTCCAGAAACCATTCGCAATGGTTGGAAGGATGGCGGAAATATGCGGCATGATGCGGAATGCTGGGGGAGCAAAGGAAAGCTTTCCGGCGTCGCTGACACTCGTTGGTACGACCTTGAAGGTGGGTAAGAAGAAAACCGAAAAGGTAAGTGATAAGATCATAGAGGGAATGAGAGGTTGAAGGAAAGGTGCTCGTTGCCCGATTTACCCAAAAGCTATTATTTCGAGAGTCGCCTCAATCAAGGAGGGGTCGTTGAGGCGGTGGTGCAAATCAGCAAACATATCTGAAAAATATTCTGTGTAAGATCAGGGACATCGTATAGAGATGGTGGTGGATAGTGGATGAAGGTTTCATTGAGACGGAAAGTGCGAGGAAGGATGGCAGATTTCCAAGGAAACGAATGCAAGGGAGTAAACGTTACGAAGGATGTATGCTGCAAGCATGTCCCCCATCACTTTCCTTAGATTGTAGTGAGAACATCTGAAATGGCAGCAGAGATCTGCTGGCAAGCGGAATTTGAACAACCATCAGCTGTGAAGAAGTTCCCAAGGTGGTGGAAGGTGACGGAGGTAGGTTGTATGGGAAGAAGGGTCTGGCCCACTGAATCTGACGAGGGCTGTTGGCTGGGATGTTAGCTGCTGAGATGAAGATTTTGCGGGTATTAGACTCAATGCTGTTGTGTGACTGATATTCGTGAAGGATGTTGGCCTGCTGCTGAAGGTCAAGGAGCGAGCTTGAGAGAGTGTTGGTGTCGTCCACCAAAAATACGGAAACTGAGATTGGGGGGTTCGGCGTGAAGAGAGGAGTACATATTGTGGGCAGTGGGGTGACTGAAAAGGTGATACCAAGGGTGTGCTTGTCAAGTGCGCAGTGGACCGGATCCCAGAAGATTTGCCAGTCGAGGGGGCCTGCCAAAGAGCCTTGCTGGATCATGGTGCCGATAGAGAATGTGGGAGATGGGCTGAAAGCGGTGATGACAAAGGAACGAGAGCAAGCTTGGGTGTTGACACGCATTTGGACGTAAGACTCAGGTAGGTGGATGCGGGGACGGTACAGGCAGAACAAGGCCAGCAACAGCTGCACTGTCAAAGGCCCTCTTGATGTCATTGAGGAGAGAAGAGGGGAGAGGAGGTTTCATGACAGTATTCAAGAGCGGAGCAGACCAGATGGATGGGGGGATCAGAGGAAGAACCAGGGAGGGCAGAGAAGTTACAGCCTTTAAGAATCTCAGGAGAAGAGGAGAGGATATGGGAAAAGCGACGGAGACAGATGCCCTGAACCACTTTGGCGGCGATTTTGCAGAGACTGATAGGCCGAAGGTTAGATACGTCGCCACCCCACGCGTTTCTTTGGGATTGGGAAGATGGCAGTGAGTGTCCATGTGGAGGAAATATTGAGGACAAGGAAGGTTCGTTGGACAAGGGAGAGGAAGAGAGAGATTGCGTTTGGGCCAGAGAAGAGTAGGAGTTCATGGGAGAGTTGGAGGGGCCAGGAGCCTTATTGGAAGCAAAGGGACTCAAGAACAGAGTGGCATTCATCAAGAGAGGGAGGAAGCATAATGTGAGAAAAGGTGTGGGGTGATATGTATGGGCGGGGGCGCATCTCTTCTTGAAGGGGGGACGTGTGTGAGAATGACAGGCTGTCAAGCCTGTGACCTCAAATAAAAGAGTGTATACCCGCTCTTCACTGATAATTGTGAGGATTATCCACCTGTCTCGAAGCGCGTTATACACGCATTCAGCTTGACTCCGCTGTATATATTATTATTTTATTATGTTTGGTTGTCCACGTCAAACCACTGACTGACACTTGTTGTCGCCCCTACGTCACCTGCCACTATTATTATTTGTGCCATTATTATTATTATTATTCTGTACAACAGCTGCAGATCGAGTGACTCAGTGTTTGCTCAACTGCTGGCACAGGGCTTCCTTGCTCAGTGGTTAGAGCGCTCCCTTCAATTGGGAAGGTACCAAGTTTGAGACATGCTGACTGTTGGGCTGCAAAGTCCACAATGTCAGCTAATAACCCCTCACTTTTGGAATGACTAAGGACTGAACCACTTCTGTGGGAGAAGTGCAAAGTCCAGATGCCCAGCTACCATGATGTAATGCCTCATATGAGTGGTATGAGAGGTATGAGAAGACAGGGCTTTTTTTCTCTTTCTGTTGAAGATTTTTACTTATTTTTCAATTAGTATTTCCTTTGTTTTGCTCTTTTTCTTGTTTTTCTTTTATTTAATTGTTGTTTACTGTCTCTCTTTGTGTGTCTTCCTTTCTTTCTGTGGCTGTGGTGACTGTCTTCTTGTCTGCACGAATCATTTCTTGTCAGTTCCTCCACTCTGCTCTGGTGGCTGTCTGCCAAGAAATGGCCCCATGATTCTCTGAGCTGTCTCTCCTTGTTGATGGCTCAGCCCCATTTTTGGTGAATCACCCACCCATTCTGTTCTTTACTGTTTTATTTATTGTTTGTTGTTTTGTATGTGTTTTCCCTCCTTTTTCCTCTCCTCCCTGTGATTCCAACCCTCTCCTATTTAAACTGCTGCCCCCCTTCTTGTTGACTGTACCTGAAGTCCCTTGCCAGCCCTTTTTCTTCCTGACTGTGTGTGTGAGCTGGGGGTTGCAGTCCCCTGGTGTGTGACTGGAGGGTTGGTTCCTCTTGGCCATCATGGCAGTGTGTTGGGTTCAATCCCCAGTGCACCTCACCATTCTGCATGCTGTTTGGGTTGGACTGGGTAGGAGCCACTTGGTGATGGAAGGATAGAGGATAAATCTGTGGTGGTGCCTCTAGGTTCCTGTCAATACATCTAGTCAAATCCAGGTTTCTCAAGGTGATATGAATGAGGTGGCTGGTCAGGTACTGCTGCAGGAATGGTCTCTCAGGTATGCCCCCATCTCCCTGGTTGTTGGCTCCTGTGGCCTCTGGTGGGTCCGGTCTTCACTGGGTTCAGACCCTCTTTCTCTCAGGTTAATGCCTGCGATGTCATGGTGTCACACTTGTGTGTGGGAGTGGGTTTTAACCTTCCTTGCTTCTACGATAGGAGATTCCTCTGGCCTGGTGAGGCAGATGTCTGTGTCCTAGTAGGATGAAGCAAGAAGAGTCCCACTGTCTCCCACCCTGTGTGCCCCCTCCTTGGATTGAGTTGGAACCTCTCTTGGGAGTGAGACAAGATGTGTCTGGTTCTGTTAAGTGGAAAACAGTTCTGGTTTGATCCAACAGGCATCTCTGCATACTAACTGTTCCTTGTGTTTGCCCTTTGTGTCCAACCCCCTCCAACTTAGGGCTTGTCTTTAGCAGAGAGGGAGCTGGTGCTCCAAGGTGGTACCTCCAACAGGTTGGCACCTGGCCACTTTCCTCCCCACTCTCTTGCCTTCCCCCTTGGCTTCTGCCTTGGGAAGGAGCTGGCACAGATTGGTTGGTGCTGCCTTAGGCGCCCCCTTTGTTGCCCTAAGTCTCATTTCTTACTGAGTGATTTGGTCCCTTTGGCTTTGCCACTAGGGTTTCTCTGTGTCTTGGACCAGAGGCATTTTGCACTTTCGTTTGTGATAGTGCCACCTTTGTCACACTTTTCTTATGTTTCCCTTTTAGATGTGTGATAGCTGCTCTTTTTTGTGTTTAAAGAGTTTCTTTTGTGTTTGATGATGGGCTTTAGTAGACTCCAAATACATTTTCCTGTCTGGCGACCCCTAGACACCTTCTTTAGCCTTTTCATTAGATAGGATTGGTATTTAGGCCATTGCTCTATTTCCACCTCCAGCCCAGGGTGAGGAGATTTAGAGAGCACAGTCTCACACGTGGGAGGGAAAGGGTGGAGGGAAAAAAAAAAAGGGGGGCAAAACCAACGTTCCACCTGTTCACTGCAATGCTGGGAGCATACCGTGTTGGTGGGGAGGACGAATTGACAGTTGTTGCACGTACTTCACTCACGTTAGTCATTGCTGTTTCCAAGCCTTGAATGGCAGTCGGAACAGGCGATCCGATTTGCGGCAAACCAGCAGGCAGCCCTTCAGTAGTTACTGCGGTAGGCTCTGTGGTGGTGTTGTTCACGACTGGAGTATCCATCACTCGCAACTTTGAGGGACGATCTCAGCCGCGTTTGACCGTTGCTGCAGGTGTTTTTCCACTGGTCATGTGACTGTGGCCAAACGGGGACGTCGTCGCCGTTTGAAAAGCCTTTTTGCGGAAATGTAATTTTGGACAAAGGCGACGGGCTTGAAACGACCCCTTACTTAATGTCAGGCACGGTTCAAGTGCTTCGCTTTTTTTGATATACCATCCTCTCCTTTTTTCCCACCATAAAAACAAATTTTCTTTTTTTTTTTTTGTCGTTTTTTCTATTCGCCAAAGGGGGACTCACTTGAACCACCCCCTAAAAGTAGTGCCTAAAAATAAAATAAAAATAAAAAAAAGTATAGTCTGGGGTCCATCTTATGCCTCTTGCAACTAACCAGTCAGTTCTGCCTAACGATCATGTCTGGTAAAACGCTTCAATGCAAAGAACAAGGAGGGTGGGGCGTGGACCCCCCCGGCATGTTGCAAAAAATCCGTTCCTCCAAATGTTTCAAATCGATATGATTAGCGATACGCGCGATATTCTCGTGAATCTCCATCGCGATACAGTGGACATTAAATTGAGCGAAGCAACGACAGTTCATTTCAAACAGCGCCTTGAGACATATCTATAAAAGACTGATCGGGAGACTCTAGAGTCCTCCTCTGTCCCCGCCTCTAAACACCTCCATTCTTTTACCTCTGGGTCTATTTTTTTTTCGCTCTTCTACTCTTTTGCCATCGACTTTCTTTGGGTGCTCGCGCCGCCGGTGACCAGCGATTTGTTGGCGCGCACGGCCTCGGCAAACTTTTTCAGCATCGTAAAGAACGATCCCTCCAGCTTGGCGATTTTCGACGATCCACGAGTGGCCGGCAGCGCCTAGCCCGCGATTGTGCGGGATTCAGTAAATAGTTTTTCAAAAAAAAAAATAAAATAAATAAATAAATAAAAAGAGAAAAACGGGGGGCGGGGGGATCCCATTTTCGCGGCGTTGGGATAGGTCCAAGGAGCGGACTGAGAGAAGGGAAAAGAATGAAGCGGCTGGTGGGTCTGATGGGATTGGCTTGAATGGCAGACGGCCCTTCCACACCGGAATGTTGAATGTAAGGACGAATGTGTTGGGACCAGCCGCCCTGTCTGGTTTCCAGAAACCATTCGCAATGGTTGGAAGGATGGCGGAAATATGCGGCATGATGCGGAATGCTGGGGGAGCAAAGGAAAGCTTTCCGGCGTCGCTGACACTCGTTATTGGTACGACCTTGAAGGTGGGTAAGAAGAAACCGAAAAGGTAAGTGATAAGATCATAGAGGGAATGAGAGGTTGAAGGAAAGGTGCTCGTTGCCCGATTTACCCAAAAGCTATTATTTCGAGAGTCGCCTCAATCAAGGAGGGGTCGTTGAGGCGGTGGTGCAAATCAGCAAACATATCTGAAAAATATTCTGTGTAAAGATCAGGGACATCGTATAAGAGATGGTGGTGGATAGTGGATGAAGGTTTCATTGAGACGGAAAGTGCGAGGAAGGATGGCAGATTTCCAAAGGAAACGAATGCAAGGGAGTAAACGTTACGAAGGATGTATGCTGCAAGCATGTCCCCCATCACCTTTCCTTAGATTGTAGTGAGAACATCTGAAATGGCAGCAGAGATCTGCTGGCAAGCGGAATTTGAACAACCATCAGCTGTGAAGAAGTTCCCAAGGTGGTGGAAGGTGACGGAGGTAGGTTGTATGGGAAGAAGGGTCTGGCCCCACTGAATCTGACGAGGGCTGTTGGCTGGGATGTTAGCTGCTGAGATGAAGATTTTGCGGGGTATTAGACTCAATGCTGTTGTGTGACTGATATTCGTGAAGGATGTTGGCCTGCTGCTGAAGGTCAAGGAGCGAGCTTGAGAGAGTGTTGGTGTCGTCCACCAAAAATACGGAAACTGAGATTGGGGGGTTCGGCGTGAAGAGAGGAGTACATATTGTGGGCAGTGGGGTGACTGAAAAGGTGATACCAAGGGTGTGCTTGTCAAGTGCGCAGTGGACCGGATCCCAGAAGATTTGCCAGTCGAGGGGGCCTGCCAAAGAGCCTTGCTGGATCATGGTGCCGATAGAGAATGTGGGAGATGGGCTGAAAGCGGTGATGACAAAGGAACGAGAGCAAGCTTGGGTGTTGACACGCATTTGGACGTAAGACTCAGGTAGGTGGATGCGGTACCAGGCAGAAACAAGGCCAGCAACAGCTGCACTGTCAAAGGCCCTCTTGATGTCATTGAGGAGTAAGAAGAGGGGAGAGGAGGTTTCATGACAGTATTCAAGAGCGGAGCAGACCAGATGGATGGGGGGGATCAGAGGAAGAACCAGGGAGGGCAGAGAAGTTACAGCCTTTAAGAATCTCAGGAGAAGAGGAGAGGATATGGGAAAAGCGACGGAGACAGATGCCCTGAACCACTTTGGCGGCGATTTTGCAGAGACTGATAGGCCGAAGGTTAGATACGTCGCCACCCCACGCGTCTTTCTTTGGGATTGGGAAGATGGCAGTGAGTGTCCATGTGGAGGAAATATTGAGGACAAGGAAGGTTCGTTGGACAAGGGAGAGGAAGAGAGAGATTGCGTTTGGGCCAGAGAAGAGTAGGAGTTCATGGGAGAGTTGGGAGGGGCCAGGAGCCTTATTGGAAGCAAGGGACTCAAGAACAGAGTGGCATTCATCAAGAGAGGGAGGAAGCATAATGTGAGAAAAGGTGTGGGGTGATATGTATGGGCGGGGGCGCATCTCTTCTTGAAGGGGGGACGTGTGTGAGAATGACAGGCTGTCAAGCCTGTGACCTCAAATAAAAGAGTGTATACCCGCTCTTTCACTGATAATTGTGAGGATTATCCACCTGTCTCGAAGCGCGTTATACACGCATTCAGCTTGACTCCGCTGTATATATTATTATTTTATTATGTTTGGTTGTCCACGTAAACCACTGACTGACACTTGTTGTCGCCCCTACGTCACCTGCCACTATTATTATTTGTGCCATTATTATTATTATTATTCTGTACAACAGCTGCAGATCGAGTGACTCAGTGTTTGCTCAACTGCTGGCACAGGGCTTCCTTGCTCAGTGGTTAGAGCGCTCCCTTCAATTGGGAAGGTACCAAGTTTGAGACATGCTGACTGTTGGGCTGCAAAGTCCACAATGTCCAGCTAATAACCCCTCACTTTTGGAATGACTAAGGACTGAACCACTTCTGTGGGAGAAGTGCAAAGTCCAGATGCCCAGCTACCATGATGTAATGCCTCATATGAGTGGTATGAGAGGTATGAGAAGACAGGGCTTTTTTTTCTCTTTCTGTTGAAGATTTTTACTTATTTTTTCAATTAGTATTTTCCTTTGTTTTGCTCTTTTTCTTGTTTTATCTTTTATTTAATTGTTTGTTTACTGTCTCTCTTTGTGTGTCTTCCTTTCTTTCTGTGGCTGTGGTGACTGTCTTCTTGTCTGCACGAATCATTTCTTGTCAGTTCCTCCACTCTGCTCTGGTGGCTGTCTGCCAAGAAATGGCCCCATGATTCTCTGAGCTGTCTCTCCTTGTTGATGGCTCAGCCCCATTTTTGGTGAATCACCCACCCATTCTGTTCTTTACTGTTTTATTTATTGTTTGTTGTTTTGTATGTGTTTTCCCTCCTTTTTCCTCTCCTCCCTGTGATTCCAACCCTCTCCTATTTAAACTGCTGCCCCCCTTCTTGTTGACTGTACCTGAAGTCCCTTGCCAGCCCTTTTCTTCCTGACTGTGTGTGTGAGCTGGGGGTTGCAGTCCCCTGGTGTGTGACTGGAGGGTTGGTTCCTCTTGGCCATCATGGCAGTGTGTTGGGTTCAATCCCCAGTGCACCTCACCATTCTGCATGCTGTTTGGGTTGGACTGGGTAGGAGCCACTTGGTGATGGAAGGATAGAGGATAAATCTGTGGTGGTGCCTCTAGGTTCCTGTCAATACATCTAGTCAAATCCAGGTTTCTCAAGGTGATATGAATGAGGTGGCTGGTCAGGTACTGCTGCAGGAATGGTCTCTCAGGTATGCCCCCATCTCCCTGGTTGTTGGCTCCTGTGGCCTCTGGTGGGTCCGGTCTTCACTGGGTTCAGACCCTCTTTCTCTCAGGTTAATGCCTGCGATGTCATGGTGTCACACTTGTGTGTGGGAGTGGGTTTTAACCTTCCTTGCTTCTACGATAGGAGATTCCTCTGGCCTGGTGAGGCAGATGTCTGTGTCCTAGTAGGATGAAGCAAGAAGAGTCCCACTGTCTCCCACCCTGTGTGCCCCCTCCTTGGATTGAGTTGGAACCTCTCTTGGGAGTGAGACAAGATGTGTCTGGTTCTGTTAAGTGGAAAACAGTTCTGGTTTGATCCAACAGGCATCTCTGCATACTAACTGTTCCTTGTGTTTGCCCTTTGTGTCCAACCCCCTCCAACTTAGGGCTTGTCTTTAGCAGAGAGGGAGCTGGTGCTCCAAGGTGGTACCTCCAACAGGTTGGCACCTGGCCACTTTCCTCCCCACTCTCTTGCCTTCCCCCTTGGCTTCTGCCTTGGGAAGGAGCTGGCACAGATTGGTTGGTGCTGCCTTAGGCGCCCCCTTTGTTGCCCTAAGTCTCATTTCTTACTGAGTGATTTGGTCCCTTTGGCTTTGCCACTAGGGTTTCTCTGTGTCTTGGACCAGAGGCATTTTGCACTTTCGTTTGTGATAGTGCCACCTTTGTCACACTTTTCTTATGTTTCCCTTTTAGATGTGTGATAGCTGCTCTTTTTTGTGTTTAAAGAGTTTCTTTTGTGTTTGATGATGGGCTTTAGTAGACTCCAAATACATTTTCCTGTCTGGCGACCCCTAGACACCTTCTTTAGCCTTTTCATTAGATAGGATTGGTATTTAGGCCATTGCTCTATTTCCACCTCCAGCCCAGGGTGAGGAGATTTAGAGAGCACAGTCTCACACGTGGGAGGGAAAGGGTGGAGGGAAAAAAAAAAGGGGGGCAAAACCAACGTTCCACCTGTTCACTGCAATGCTGGGAGCATACCGTGTTGGTGGGGAGGACGAATTGACAGTTGTTGCACGTACTTCACTCACGTTAGTCATTGCTGTTTCCAAGCCTTGAATGGCAGTCGGAACAGGCGATCCGATTTGCGGCAAACCAGCAGGCAGCCCTTCAGTAGTTACTGCGGTAGGCTCTGTGGTGGTGTTGTTCACGACTGGAGTATCCATCACTCGCAACTTTGAGGGACGATCTCAGCCGCGTTTGACCGTTGCTGCAGGTGTTTTTCCACTGGTCATGTGACTGTGGCCAAACGGGGACGTCGTCGCCGTTTGAAAAGCCTTTTTGCGGAAATGTAATTTTGGACAAAGGCGACGGGCTTGAAACGACCCCTTACTTAATGTCAGGCACGGTTCAAGTGCTTCGCTTTTTTTGATATACCATCCTCTCCTTTTTTCCCACCATAAAAACAAATTTTCTTTTTTTTTTTTTGTCGTTTTTTCTATTCGCCAAAGGGGGACTCACTTGAACCACCCCCTAAAAGTAGTGCCTAAAAATAAAATAAAAATAAAAAAAAGTATAGTCTGGGGTCCATCTTATGCCTCTTGCAACTAACCAGTCAGTTCTGCCTAACGATCATGTCTGGTAAAACGCTTCAATGCAAAGAACAAGGAGGGTGGGGCGTGGACCCCCCCGGCATGTTGCAAAAAATCCGTTCCTCCAAATGTTTCAAATCGATATGATTAGCGATACGCGCGATATTCTCGTGAATCTCCATCGCGATACAGTGGACATTAAATTGAGCGAAGCAACGACAGTTCATTTCAAACAGCGCCTTGAGACATATCTATAAAAGACTGATCGGGAGACTCTAGAGTCCTCCTCTGTCCCCGCCTCTAAACACCTCCATTCTTTTACCTCTGGGTCTATTTTTTTTTCGCTCTTCTACTCTTTTGCCATCGACTTTCTTTGGGTGCTCGCGCCGCCGGTGACCAGCGATTTGTTGGCGCGCACGGCCTCGGCAAACTTTTTCAGCATCGTAAAGAACGATCCCTCCAGCTTGGCGATTTCGACGATCCACGAGTGGCCGGCAGCGCCTAGCCCGCGATTGTGCGGGATTCAGTAAATAGTTTTTCAAAAAAAAAAATAAAATAAATAAATAAATAAAAAGAGAAAAACGGGGGGCGGGGGGATCCCATTTTCGCGGCGTTGGGATAGGTCCAAGGAGCGGACTGAGAGAAGGGAAAAGAATGAAGCGGCTGGTGGGTCTGATGGGATTGGCTTGAATGGCAGACGGCCCTTCCACACCGGAATGTTGAATGTAAGGACGAATGTGTTGGGACCAGCCGCCCTGTCTGGTTTCCAGAAACCATTCGCAATGGTTGGAAGGATGGCGGAAATATGCGGCATGATGCGGAATGCTGGGGGAGCAAAGGAAAGCTTTCCGGCGTCGCTGACACTCGTTATTGGTACGACCTTGAAGGTGGGTAAGAAGAAACCGAAAAGGTAAGTGATAAGATCATAGAGGGAATGAGAGGTTGAAGGAAAGGTGCTCGTTGCCCGATTTACCCAAAAGCTATTATTTCGAGAGTCGCCTCAATCAAGGAGGGGTCGTTGAGGCGGTGGTGCAAATCAGCAAACATATCTGAAAAATATTCTGTGTAAAGATCAGGGACATCGTATAAGAGATGGTGGTGGATAGTGGATGAAGGTTTCATTGAGACGGAAAGTGCGAGGAAGGATGGCAGATTTCCAAAGGAAACGAATGCAAGGGAGTAAACGTTACGAAGGATGTATGCTGCAAGCATGTCCCCCATCACCTTTCCTTAGATTGTAGTGAGAACATCTGAAATGGCAGCAGAGATCTGCTGGCAAGCGGAATTTGAACAACCATCAGCTGTGAAGAAGTTCCCAAGGTGGTGGAAGGTGACGGAGGTAGGTTGTATGGGAAGAAGGGTCTGGCCCCACTGAATCTGACGAGGGCTGTTGGCTGGGATGTTAGCTGCTGAGATGAAGATTTTGCGGGTATTAGACTCAATGCTGTTGTGTGACTGATATTCGTGAAGGATGTTGGCCTGCTGCTGAAGGTCAAGGAGCGAGCTTGAGAGAGTGTTGGTGTCGTCCACCAAAAATACGGAAACTGAGATTGGGGGGTTCGGCGTGAAGAGAGGAGTACATATTGTGGGCAGTGGGGTGACTGAAAAGGTGATACCAAGGGTGTGCTTGTCAAGTGCGCAGTGGACCGGATCCCAGAAGATTTGCCAGTCGAGGGGGCCTGCCAAAGAGCCTTGCTGGATCATGGTGCCGATAGAGAATGTGGGAGATGGGCTGAAAGCGGTGATGACAAAGGAACGAGAGCAAGCTTGGGTGTTGACACGCATTTGGACGTAAGACTCAGGTAGGTGGATGCGGTACCAGGCAGAAACAAGGCCAGCAACAGCTGCACTGTCAAAGGCCCTCTTGATGTCATTGAGGAGTAAGAAGAGGGGAGAGGAGGTTTCATGACAGTATTCAAGAGCGGAGCAGACCAGATGGATGGGGGGATCAGAGGAAGAACCAGGGAGGGCAGAGAAGTTACAGCCTTTAAGAATCTCAGGAGAAGAGGAGAGGATATGGGAAAAGCGACGGAGACAGATGCCCTGAACCACTTTGGCGGCGATTTTGCAGAGACTGATAGGCCGAAGGTTAGATACGTCGCCACCCCACGCGTCTTTCTTTGGGATTGGGAAGATGGCAGTGAGTGTCCATGTGGAGGAAATATTGAGGACAAGGAAGGTTCGTTGGACAAGGGAGAGGAAGAGAGAGATTGCGTTTGGGCCAGAGAAGAGTAGGAGTTCATGGGAGAGTTGGGAGGGGCCAGGAGCCTTATTGGAAGCAAGGGACTCAAGAACAGAGTGGCATTCATCAAGAGAGGGAGGAAGCATAATGTGAGAAAAGGTGTGGGGTGATATGTATGGGCGGGGGCGCATCTCTTCTTGAAGGGGGGACGTGTGTGAGAATGACAGGCTGTCAAGCCTGTGACCTCAAATAAAAGAGTGTATACCCGCTCTTTCACTGATAATTGTGAGGATTATCCACCTGTCTCGAAGCGCGTTATACACGCATTCAGCTTGACTCCGCTGTATATATTATTATTTTATTATGTTTGGTTGTCCACGTAAACCACTGACTGACACTTGTTGTCGCCCCTACGTCACCTGCCACTATTATTATTTGTGCCATTATTATTATTATTATTCTGTACAACAGCTGCAGATCGAGTGACTCAGTGTTTGCTCAACTGCTGGCACAGGGCTTCCTTGCTCAGTGGTTAGAGCGCTCCCTTCAATTGGGAAGGTACCAAGTTTGAGACATGCTGACTGTTGGGCTGCAAAGTCCACAATGTCCAGCTAATAACCCCTCACTTTTGGAATGACTAAGGACTGAACCACTTCTGTGGGAGAAGTGCAAAGTCCAGATGCCCAGCTACCATGATGTAATGCCTCATATGAGTGGTATGAGAGGTATGAGAAGACAGGGCTTTTTTTTCTCTTTCTGTTGAAGATTTTTACTTATTTTTTCAATTAGTATTTTCCTTTGTTTTGCTCTTTTTCTTGTTTTATCTTTTATTTAATTGTTTGTTTACTGTCTCTCTTTGTGTGTCTTCCTTTCTTTCTGTGGCTGTGGTGACTGTCTTCTTGTCTGCACGAATCATTTCTTGTCAGTTCCTCCACTCTGCTCTGGTGGCTGTCTGCCAAGAAATGGCCCCATGATTCTCTGAGCTGTCTCTCCTTGTTGATGGCTCAGCCCCATTTTTGGTGAATCACCCACCCATTCTGTTCTTTACTGTTTTATTTATTGTTTGTTGTTTTGTATGTGTTTTCCCTCCTTTTTCCTCTCCTCCCTGTGATTCCAACCCTCTCCTATTTAAACTGCTGCCCCCCTTCTTGTTGACTGTACCTGAAGTCCCTTGCCAGCCCTTTTCTTCCTGACTGTGTGTGTGAGCTGGGGGTTGCAGTCCCCTGGTGTGTGACTGGAGGGTTGGTTCCTCTTGGCCATCATGGCAGTGTGTTGGGTTCAATCCCCAGTGCACCTCACCATTCTGCATGCTGTTTGGGTTGGACTGGGTAGGAGCCACTTGGTGATGGAAGGATAGAGGATAAATCTGTGGTGGTGCCTCTAGGTTCCTGTCAATACATCTAGTCAAATCCAGGTTTCTCAAGGTGATATGAATGAGGTGGCTGGTCAGGTACTGCTGCAGGAATGGTCTCTCAGGTATGCCCCCATCTCCCTGGTTGTTGGCTCCTGTGGCCTCTGGTGGGTCCGGTCTTCACTGGGTTCAGACCCTCTTTCTCTCAGGTTAATGCCTGCGATGTCATGGTGTCACACTTGTGTGTGGGAGTGGGTTTTAACCTTCCTTGCTTCTACGATAGGAGATTCCTCTGGCCTGGTGAGGCAGATGTCTGTGTCCTAGTAGGATGAAGCAAGAAGAGTCCCACTGTCTCCCACCCTGTGTGCCCCCTCCTTGGATTGAGTTGGAACCTCTCTTGGGAGTGAGACAAGATGTGTCTGGTTCTGTTAAGTGGAAAACAGTTCTGGTTTGATCCAACAGGCATCTCTGCATACTAACTGTTCCTTGTGTTTGCCCTTTGTGTCCAACCCCCTCCAACTTAGGGCTTGTCTTTAGCAGAGAGGGAGCTGGTGCTCCAAGGTGGTACCTCCAACAGGTTGGCACCTGGCCACTTTCCTCCCCACTCTCTTGCCTTCCCCCTTGGCTTCTGCCTTGGGAAGGAGCTGGCACAGATTGGTTGGTGCTGCCTTAGGCGCCCCCTTTGTTGCCCTAAGTCTCATTTCTTACTGAGTGATTTGGTCCCTTTGGCTTTGCCACTAGGGTTTCTCTGTGTCTTGGACCAGAGGCATTTTGCACTTTCGTTTGTGATAGTGCCACCTTTGTCACACTTTTCTTATGTTTCCCTTTTAGATGTGTGATAGCTGCTCTTTTTTGTGTTTAAAGAGTTTCTTTTGTGTTTGATGATGGGCTTTAGTAGACTCCAAATACATTTTCCTGTCTGGCGACCCCTAGACACCTTCTTTAGCCTTTTCATTAGATAGGATTGGTATTTAGGCCATTGCTCTATTTCCACCTCCAGCCCAGGGTGAGGAGATTTAGAGAGCACAGTCTCACACGTGGGAGGGAAAGGGTGGAGGGAAAAAAAAAAGGGGGGCAAAACCAACGTTCCACCTGTTCACTGCAATGCTGGGAGCATACCGTGTTGGTGGGGAGGACGAATTGACAGTTGTTGCACGTACTTCACTCACGTTAGTCATTGCTGTTTCCAAGCCTTGAATGGCAGTCGGAACAGGCGATCCGATTTGCGGCAAACCAGCAGGCAGCCCTTCAGTAGTTACTGCGGTAGGCTCTGTGGTGGTGTTGTTCACGACTGGAGTATCCATCACTCGCAACTTTGAGGGACGATCTCAGCCGCGTTTGACCGTTGCTGCAGGTGTTTTTCCACTGGTCATGTGACTGTGGCCAAACGGGGACGTCGTCGCCGTTTGAAAAGCCTTTTTGCGGAAATGTAATTTTGGACAAAGGCGACGGGCTTGAAACGACCCCTTACTTAATGTCAGGCACGGTTCAAGTGCTTCGCTTTTTTTGATATACCATCCTCTCCTTTTTTCCCACCATAAAAACAAATTTTCTTTTTTTTTTTTTGTCGTTTTTTCTATTCGCCAAAGGGGGACTCACTTGAACCACCCCCTAAAAGTAGTGCCTAAAAATAAAATAAAAATAAAAAAAAGTATAGTCTGGGGTCCATCTTATGCCTCTTGCAACTAACCAGTCAGTTCTGCCTAACGATCATGTCTGGTAAAACGCTTCAATGCAAAGAACAAGGAGGGTGGGGCGTGGACCCCCCCGGCATGTTGCAAAAAATCCGTTCCTCCAAATGTTTCAAATCGATATGATTAGCGATACGCGCGATATTCTCGTGAATCTCCATCGCGATACAGTGGACATTAAATTGAGCGAAGCAACGACAGTTCATTTCAAACAGCGCCTTGAGACATATCTATAAAAGACTGATCGGGAGACTCTAGAGTCCTCCTCTGTCCCCGCCTCTAAACACCTCCATTCTTTTACCTCTGGGTCTATTTTTTTTTCGCTCTTCTACTCTTTTGCCATCGACTTTCTTTGGGTGCTCGCGCCGCCGGTGACCAGCGATTTGTTGGCGCGCACGGCCTCGGCAAACTTTTTCAGCATCGTAAAGAACGATCCCTCCAGCTTGGCGATTTCGACGATCCACGAGTGGCCGGCAGCGCCTAGCCCGCGATTGTGCGGGATTCAGTAAATAGTTTTTCAAAAAAAAAAAATAAAATAAATAAATAAATAAAAAGAGAAAAACGGGGGGCGGGGGGATCCCATTTTCGCGGCGTTGGGATAGGTCCAAGGAGCGGACTGAGAGAAGGGAAAAGAATGAAGCGGCTGGTGGGTCTGATGGGATTGGCTTGAATGGCAGACGGCCCTTCCACACCGGAATGTTGAATGTAAGGACGAATGTGTTGGGACCAGCCGCCCTGTCTGGTTTCCAGAAACCATTCGCAATGGTTGGAAGGATGGCGGAAATATGCGGCATGATGCGGAATGCTGGGGGAGCAAAGGAAAGCTTTCCGGCGTCGCTGACACTCGTTATTGGTACGACCTTGAAGGTGGGTAAGAAGAAAACCGAAAAGGTAAGTGATAAGATCATAGAGGGAATGAGAGGTTGAAGGAAAGGTGCTCGTTGCCCGATTTACCCAAAAGCTATTATTTCGAGAGTCGCCTCAATCAAGGAGGGGTCGTTGAGGCGGTGGTGCAAATCAGCAAACATATCTGAAAAATATTCTGTGTAAAGATCAGGGACATCGTATAAGAGATGGTGGTGGATAGTGGATGAAGGTTTCATTGAGACGGAAAGTGCGAGGAAGGATGGCAGATTTCCAAAGGAAACGAATGCAAGGGAGTAAACGTTACGAAGGATGTATGCTGCAAGCATGTCCCCCATCACCTTTCCTTAGATTGTAGTGAGAACATCTGAAATGGCAGCAGAGATCTGCTGGCAAGCGGAATTTGAACAACCATCAGCTGTGAAGAAGTTCCCAAGGTGGTGGAAGGTGACGGAGGTAGGTTGTATGGGAAGAAGGGTCTGGCCCCACTGAATCTGACGAGGGCTGTTGGCTGGGATGTTAGCTGCTGAGATGAAGATTTTGCGGGTATTAGACTCAATGCTGTTGTGTGACTGATATTCGTGAAGGATGTTGGCCTGCTGCTGAAGGTCAAGGAGCGAGCTTGAGAGAGTGTTGGTGTCGTCCACCAAAAATACGGAAACTGAGATTGGGGGGTTCGGCGTGAAGAGAGGAGTACATATTGTGGGCAGTGGGGTGACTGAAAAGGTGATACCAAGGGTGTGCTTGTCAAGTGCGCAGTGGACCGGATCCCAGAAGATTTGCCAGTCGAGGGGGCCTGCCAAAGAGCCTTGCTGGATCATGGTGCCGATAGAGAATGTGGGAGATGGGCTGAAAGCGGTGATGACAAAGGAACGAGAGCAAGCTTGGGTGTTGACACGCATTTGGACGTAAGACTCAGGTAGGTGGATGCGGTACCAGGCAGAAACAAGGCCAGCAACAGCTGCACTGTCAAAGGCCCTCTTGATGTCATTGAGGAGTAAGAAGAGGGGAGAGGAGGTTTCATGACAGTATTCAAGAGCGGAGCAGACCAGATGGATGGGGGGATCAGAGGAAGAACCAGGGAGGGCAGAGAAGTTACAGCCTTTAAGAATCTCAGGAGAAGAGGAGAGGATATGGGAAAAGCGACGGAGACAGATGCCCTGAACCACTTTGGCGGCGATTTTGCAGAGACTGATAGGCCGAAGGTTAGATACGTCGCCACCCCACGCGTCTTTCTTTGGGATTGGGAAGATGGCAGTGAGTGTCCATGTGGAGGAAATATTGAGGACAAGGAAGGTTCGTTGGACAAGGGAGAGGAAGAGAGAGATTGCGTTTGGGCCAGAGAAGAGTAGGAGTTCATGGGAGAGTTGGGAGGGGCCAGGAGCCTTATTGGAAGCAAGGGACTCAAGAACAGAGTGGCATTCATCAAGAGAGGGAGGAAGCATAATGTGAGAAAAGGTGTGGGGTGATATGTATGGGCGGGGGCGCATCTCTTCTTGAAGGGGGGACGTGTGTGAGAATGACAGGCTGTCAAGCCTGTGACCTCAAATAAAAGAGTGTATACCCGCTCTTTCACTGATAATTGTGAGGATTATCCACCTGTCTCGAAGCGCGTTATACACGCATTCAGCTTGACTCCGCTGTATATATTATTATTTTATTATGTTTGGTTGTCCACGTAAACCACTGACTGACACTTGTTGTCGCCCCTACGTCACCTGCCACTATTATTATTTGTGCCATTATTATTATTATTATTCTGTACAACAGCTGCAGATCGAGTGACTCAGTGTTTGCTCAACTGCTGGCACAGGGCTTCCTTGCTCAGTGGTTAGAGCGCTCCCTTCAATTGGGAAGGTACCAAGTTTGAGACATGCTGACTGTTGGGCTGCAAAGTCCACAATGTCCAGCTAATAACCCCTCACTTTTGGAATGACTAAGGACTGAACCACTTCTGTGGAGAAGTGCAAAGTCCAGATGCCCAGCTACCATGATGTAATGCCTCATATGAGTGGTATGAGAGGTATGAGAAGACAGGGCTTTTTTTTCTCTTTCTGTTGAAGATTTTTACTTATTTTTTCAATTAGTATTTTTCCTTTGTTTTGCTCTTTTTCTGTTTATCTTTTATTTAATTGTTTGTTTACTGTCTCTCTTTGTGTGTCTTCCTTTCTTTCTGTGGCTGTGGTGACTGTCTTCTTGTCTGCACGAATCATTTCTTGTCAGTTCCTCCACTCTGCTCTGGTGGCTGTCTGCCAAGAAATGGCCCCATGATTCTCTGAGCTGTCTCTCCTTGTTGATGGCTCAGCCCCATTTTTTGGTGAATCACCCACCCAGTTCTGTTCTTTACTGTTTTATTATTGTTTGTTGTTTTGTATGTGTTTTCCCTCCTTTTTCCTCTCCTCCCTGTGATTCCAACCCTCTCCTATTTAACTGCTGCCCCCCTTCTTGTTGACTGTACCTGAAGTCCCTTGCCAGCCCTTTTCTTCCTGACTGTGTGTGTGAGCTGGGGGTTGCAGTCCCCTGGTGTGTGACTGGAGGGTTGGTTCCTCTTGGCCATCATGGCAGTGTGTTGGGTTCAATCCCAGTGCACCTCACACCATTCTGCATGCTGTTTGGGTTGGACTGGGGTAGGAGCCACTTGGTGATGGAAGGATAGAGGATAAATCTGTGGTGGTGCCTCTAGGTTCCTGTCAATACATCTAGTCAAATCCAGGTTTCTCAAGGTGATATGAATGAGGTGGCTGGTCAGGTACTGCTGCAGGAATGGTCTCTCAGGTATGCCCCCATCTCCCTGGTTGTTGGCTCCTGTGGCCTCTGGTGGGTCCGGTCTTCACTGGGTTCAGACCCTCTTTCTCTCAGGTTAATGCCTGCGATGTCATGGTGTCACACTTGTGTGTGGGAGTGGGTTTTAACCTTCCTTGCTTCTACGATAGGAGATTCCTCTGGCCTGGTGAGGCAGATGTCTGTGTCCTAGTAGGATGAAGCAAGAAGAGTCCCACTGTCTCCCACCCTGTGTGCCCCCTCCTTGGATTGAGTTGGAACCTCTCTTGGGAGTGAGACAAGATGTGTCTGGTTCTGTTAAGTGGAAAACAGTTCTGGTTTGATCCACAGGCATCTCTGCATACTAACTGTTTCCTTGTGTTTGCCCTTTGTGTCCAACCCCCTCCAACTTAGGGCTTGTCCTTTAGCAGAGAGGGAGCTGGTGCTCCAAGGTGGTACCTCCAACAGGTTGGCACCTGGCCACTTTCCTCCCCACTCTCTTGCCTTCCCCCTTGGCTTCTGCCTTGGGAAGGAGCTGGCACAGATTGGTTGGTGCTGCCTTAGGCGCCCCCTTTGTTGCCCTAAGTCTCATTTCTTACTGAGTGATTTGGTCCCTTTGGCTTTGCCACTAGGGTTTCTCTGTGTCTTGGACCAGAGGCATTTTGCACTTTCGTTTGTGATAGTGCCACCTTTGTCACACTTTTCTTATGTTTCCCTTTTAGATGTGTGATAGCTGCTCTTTTTTGTGTTTAAAGAGTTTCTTTTGTGTTTGATGATGGGCTTTAGTAGACTCCAAATACATTTCCTGTCTGGCGACCCCTAGACACCTTCTTTAGCCTTTCATTAGATAGGATTGGTATTTAGGCCATTGCTCTATTTCCACCTCCAGCCCAGGGTGAGGAGATTTAGAGAGCACAGTCTCACACGTGGGAGGGAAAGGGTGGAGGGAAAAAAAAAAGGGGGGCAAAACCAACGTTCCACCTGTTCACTGCAATGCTGGGAGCATACCGTGTTGGTGGGGAGGACGAATTGACAGTTGTTGCACGTACTTCACTCACGTTAGTCATTGCTGTTTCCAAGCCTTGAATGGCAGTCGGAACAGGCGATCCGATTTGCGGCAAACCAGCAGGCAGCCCTTCAGTAGTTACTGCGGTAGGCTCTGGTGGTGGTGTTGTTCACGACTGGAGTATCCATCACTCGCAACTTTGAGGGACGATCTCAGCCGCGTTTGACCGTTGCTGCAGGTGTTTTTCCACTGGTCATGTGACTGTGGCCAAACGGGGACGTCGTCGCCGTTTGAAAAGCCTTTTTGCGGAAATGTAATTTTGGACAAAGGCGACGGGCTTGAAACGACCCCTTACTTAATGTCAGGCACGGTTCAAGTGCTTCGCTTTTTTTGATATACCATCCTCTCCTTTTTTCCCACCATAAAAACAAATTTTCTTTTTTTTTTTTTGTCGTTTTTTCTATTCGCCAAAGGGGGACTCACTTGAACCACCCCCTAAAAGTAGTGCCTAAAAATAAAATAAAAATAAAAAAAAGTATAGTCTGGGGTCCATCTTATGCCTCTTGCAACTAACCAGTCAGTTCTGCCTAACGATCATGTCTGGTAAAACGCTTCAATGCAAAGAACAAGGAGGGTGGGGCGTGGACCCCCCGGCATGTTGCAAAAAATCCGTTCCTCCAAATGTTTCAAATCGATATGATTAGCGATACGCGCGATATTCTCGTGAATCTCCATCGCGATACAGTGGACATTAAATTGAGCGAAGCAACGACAGTTCATTTCAAACAGCGCCTTGAGACATATCTATAAAAGACTGATCGGGAGACTCTAGAGTCCTCCTCTGTCCCCGCCTCTAAACACCTCCATTCTTTTACCTCTGGGTCTATTTTTTTTTCGCTCTTCTACTCTTTTGCCATCGACTTTCTTTGGGTGCTCGCGCCGCCGGTGACCAGCGATTTGTTGGCGCGCACGGCCTCGGCAAACTTTTTCAGCATCGTAAAGAACGATCCCTCGAGCTTGGCGATTTCGACGATCCACGAGTGGCCCGCAGCGACGTCGCTCTGCAGCGTGCTAAAGTCGAATTTCGTGGCCTTGATTTGAAGAATTCCAGGGTGTTTTTTTTTTTTTTTTTTGTTTGAGTTCCCGGTTTGTCAGTGCTTAATTATCCAGCGGGGTCTTTCATTTCACCTTTTCGATCGAGCCGATCACTCTCCTCAGCGGCCCGACCAGCGCCCACGACAGCAGCACGCCGAGGAGGAGGGGCAAACACGCAGAACAGCGCGACAAAGATGGTCGTGTTCCTGATCGTGACGTTGACGGGGCCCAAAAAGTCGCTGGAAGGGACCGCGAGGACGAGCATCAGCGCCAGGTTCGCGGGGGCGTCGACGACCCACGCCGTGCTGCAGTAGACCGTGTCGCCAGCGAAGGGGAACTCGAAGCTCTTCCCCGTCCTGTCGACGATGCCACCGATCGCGGCCGTGCCGTTGACCGCGGGGTCCAGCGTCGAGTAGCGGCGCGCGATCTCGGTAGCCGCGGCGGACACGAGCGGGTTGGGGTTGCCGACGGCGGGGTACTGGTTCGGCCATGCCTGCGAGATGTTTGCGGTGGTGGCGCCGAACATCATGCCGTTGTCGCCGTGGACGAGGGCGAGGACGCCGTTGGGGGTCATTGGGATTTTTTGGAGGTAAGAGTCCAGGGAGCGGACGGTCAGGAGGGAAAAGAAGTTTGCGGCCGGTGGGTCCGATGTGGGTGGTTTGAATGGCATACGGCCCGTCCACACGGGAATGTTGTATGTGAGGATAAAAGGTGTCGGGTCCGACGGCTCGATCGGGTCTCCAAAATCCGCCTGCAATAGGCGGAATATCCAACAAAACATGCGGCACAACGGGAAACTTGACGGGGGCAAGTTGAAGCGTTCCGTCATCGTTGAGGCCTGCGATCGGTACTCCCTTGAAGAAGAGCGCAGTGAAGAAAACAGTTTGATCAAGTGGAAAAACATAATCGAAGAGGAGATAAGGTGCAGGAAGTGTGCTTGGTTTGCACTGTACCCAGAAGCTGTCATTCAAAGACATGTCTTGTCTGTCGACACTCATTACGGACGGTGTAACCGACAAAATCGCTTGAGAGCCGTTTGCCTTCGAAGCAAAGTACATTCCCGAGATCCCCACAAATGGGAATAGGCTGGAGCGCTGAAAGAAGCGGCTGAGTCTGTACATCACGAAACACAAAAAGTAAGCTTGTTATCTCCTGCACGTAACTCTGCTTACACTTTGGGATAGTCCAACCAATTGTATGGGGATCCGTTCGCGACGAATCTATGTTTTGTGTTCAGTCAGTGCTTTTTTTTCCCTCTCCCATTTTCCACGCGAAACTTACTCGACCATATCAATGTCCGATGCTTGGAGAGCAGTCAGATCGATCGTCGTTCGAAGCATCGTGCGAACCGTCGAGTTGGCGGACTCCATGAACGACTGCGAAAATATGTATATAGTTAATTTAGGATTTGACGAGGCTACGAAGGACGAAACTTCGAAGCTCACCTTTTGGATTTCTTCAGCAATGGTGAGGGCGGTCGCTTTTGCCTGGGAGATGGTCATATACCCAACGACTCCACCGACCTGAGGTTAAAAGTTTGATTTTTAGCGTATTCAATCAACGGCCCAACATGGACGCTAAGGTTGCGTACACCAGTTCGCGTTTTAGCAAAGCCGGCGTTTGTTTCCCGGCGCGGACCGCATCCAAAGGGGGAAATAAAAAAAAACATTTTGGCACTTACGATTGCCGTGGTGCCAAAGATCACCGCCGCGATCACCAAGAACAGAGGGAGGCGTAACCATGACTGCTTGGGGCCTTGTGCCAGGGGCGAGGTCGGGGAGGAGGAGTCGGCGGCGGCGGCCATTAGGACTGGTACCCGTCGTCGTCGAAGGGAGTCCGGGAAAAACAACGAAAAACAACGTCGGCCGGCCGCCTTGGGGTTGGGTGGGTGGGGAGGGAAGGGTGGGTGGGTGGAGGGGGCGAGGAAAGGATATTTATTGCATCCCCGAATCCGTCTACGCGTTGTCTGCGGGAGGGGGTCCACCCCCCTGTGTTTAAGCATGTCCACTGTAATAATTTTGACAGCTGCGTTCAAACACGTCGCAAGCGGGCGCGTCTCAAGCGGGAAAAACAAAAAAAGAAAAGAAAAGAAAAAGAAAGTATTAGTAAAAAGAAAAAGAAAAAGAAAACCCTCCTCGCCCTCCCTTTTTCCTTTCTGTTTCACGCGTTTTCTGAGGGAAAAATTTTTCGGCGCCACAGGGTTTTCTGGTGCGAGAGAGTCGGGGTGCTGGCGGCTGGCTGGGCTGGGATTCCTTGAGACGGGGTTAGAAGCGGAGCACGTGCACGCACGCCAAGAATACCCGGAGGTCCGGCGGCTGGTCCCCGCGCTTGTTCGACATCGCGTCGCGCTCTCCCACGCCTCCTTCTCCTCCACCTTTCAAAAGTCGCGCGCTCGCTTTCTAGAAAAACCCGCTGCGTAACACACACATGCACACACACACACACACACACACACACACACACACACACACACACACACACACACACACATAGACACGCACAACCGACCAAAAAATGCTTGGAGAGACCACTACTTCGCCCAAACCCGAAAAGAAAAAAAAAAAAAAAAAAAAAAAAAAAAAAAAAAGGTGAATGATGCTCCCCGACTAAATAAATTTATCTCAAAAACCGTCAAATAATCGAAAGAAAGTCGACAAAAGAAGGTGCTGAAAAAAACGAACCGAATAAAAGAAGTCGGGGGGGAAAGGGGGCAAACGGCGAGGGAAGGTGGCGTGTTTTTGTCTTTTTTTTGTGAGTGGAATTGTTGTGGATCAATGGACTTTGTGTTTTGCGCTTGCGTGTGAGTTTGGTGGGGGGGGGTGATAGGTGCAAAGAGATCAGCAGAGTCTTCGCTTATCACCCTTCATTTCTGACGCCTTTCCTCCAAACTTTCAAACCCCGTCCTCAGCCTGTGAAAAACTCTCATCCTCCGTCGCGCCACTCTCCCCCCCCCCCCGCCCACGTTCCCCTTCTGTCTTGTTTTCACACGTCGTCGTAGGTCAGGATAGCTCTACCGCCGGGAGCGCCGCCCATGCCAGAGCCGTAGAACGGGTCGGTGGCAGTGGCGGCGGGCGGGGCGTCCCAGTCGCGCAAGACGGGCACGCGGGCAGCGGCGCGACGGAGCGAGTCGGCGTCGAGGCCGGCGGGTTCGAGCGGGGCGGCGTCGGCGAGTGCGGCCGTGTCGCGGTCGGCGTCGTCGTCGTCGCCGGGCTCGCCGGTGCCGGCCATGTAAGCGTCCAGCTGTGCGTCGAGGGACTGCAGGGACGGCCTGGCGGCGGTGGCGGCGGCGAGCTTGACGGCGGGGGCGGGGCCGAGGCGGGAGAAGACGTCCCCGCCGTCAGCGGTGGCGGCCGTGCCGGCGGAGGCGACGGCGGAGGCGACGGCGGAGGCGGCCGGCAGGGAGTGCTTGCGTCCGAGGCGGGCAAAGACGCCAAAGCCGCCGCCGTCGGCGCGCGAAGCGGCGCGCGCAATCTCTTTGAGGGCTGCGCCGGCGTCGTTGTCGTCGGCGGCGGCCGCGGCGGCCGCAGCGTCGTTGTCGTCGCCGTTGTCGACGGTGGTGAGCTCGGCGTAGACGGTGCGGCCGTCTAGTGACGCGCCGTTGAACTGGCCGACGGCATCGCGAGCGTCGGCGGGGTTCCGGAAGGTGAGGACGGCGACGCCAGACAGTGCGGCGGCGTTGTCGCCTTCCATCGAGGCGGCGGCGGCGGCCGTGTCTCCGGGATCGACCACGTTGCCGTGGATATCGAAGAAGCGGAGGTCTGGCGGGCACTGGAGGGGGCCAATCGGCGCGCACGCGTCTTCCAGGTCGAACTCGGAGACCTAGGTATTTCGTAAGTTGGTTAAAGGAGCGATCGGAAGCATTAGGAATCGGAAACGTGAAAAAAGTCGAAAGGCGCGTTTGTGGGCAAAAAGTCTTACTTTGACGGACAGGTTCGTGAGGCGAACGCCGACGGGCTCAGCTTCCTCGGGAAGAAACCGCGTTGCCAAAGCGCCTCCAGCCACTCCGCTCTCGCTGTCCCACCACCGCGGCGCGTCCGCGCCCCGGTCCCGCGCACCACCATCAGCGTCGCCGCCGCCATCGCCATCACCGCGTCGCGTGTCATGGGCGCGTCTGGGCGCGCCGCGCCTGCGCGGCCTCCGCTCAGCAGCGCGCGCGGGGTAGCCGTCGCGATCGAATCTGTCGTTCCTGCTGCTGTTGTCGGCGTCGTCGTCGGCCAGATCGAAGATGCTGCCGAGGCGATCGAGAATATTGCTGCCAGCGCCGCTGCCGCCGCCGCCGCGGTCGTCGCCGCGCCGGTCAAAGTCGTTTCGGTAACCGTGGTCGTCGTCGTCATCGACGTCTTCGTCGTTGCGGCGGCCGCGACGGAGGCGGCGGCCGAAGCGATCCTCGCCGGTGTCCGCGTCGTCGTCGTCAAAGGCGAGAGGATCGAATCGCGCGGTACGCCCGCCAGCCCCTCTCCGGCGGCCTCCTCCTCCTCCTCCTCCTCCTCCTCCTCCTCCTCCTCCGCCTCCGCCTCCTCGCCCTCCTCTCCCTCGTCTATTACGCCCGCCTCCGCCGCCGCCGCCGTCCCCGCAGCTGCTGCCTCTGTTGCGCGCAATGATCTCGTCCAGTGACAAGTCCATAGTGGCAGTGTTTATTCTGTTTCTCTTTTCCCTTTCTTTTTCTCCAACATTCATAGTATTACACAGCACGCATCGATCGAATCAAACCGGATGAGGAAACGCGGCCGTGTAAAAAAAAAACAACTCTATCAGCGACCCATCTCTCCACGCTGTGAAGGGGCCGGGAGCGCGGCGGCGAATAACATGTTGGAGGCGTCTCCCTCGCGACCCCCCGGTACCCCCCCCCCCACACTGGACCGTTTTCCGCAACTTACGCGTCGCCGCCCGCGTCAGTCGTGGTCGTCGCAGCCGCCAAATCCGTGGAGGTGGTCTCCGTTGGCGCCTCGGTGCTGGCTGGCGGCGGCGGCTGCTGGCTGCTGTCGGGCGGCGACGTGGGGCTCGTCACGGCGCTGCTGGACGGCGAACTGCTTATCCACGTCGTCGTCGTCACCGAGTCGCTGCTTGTCCCCGACGGCAGCGGCGGCGGCGGCGTCACCGTCGTGGAGTCACTTGACGCTGAGGGCGACGACGATGACGACGACGGAGATAGGGTCGCTGTCGGTGTCGGCTTCGGGGTCGGCGGAGCGGCGGCGTCGAGGAACGCCGGGTCGACCCACGACAGATCGGCGCCGAGCACGGCGGCGACGGGCACGGAGGCGTTGGACGGAGTGTACATGACGCGGCCCGAGGTGTCGGCGCCAGGCCCGCGGTTGTTGAACTCTTCGAAAATCCTAGGCGATTTTTTTTTAATGGTTGATTCGAAATGACGGGTAAAAATTTATAAAGAAACTTACGGTGTGGCGTTGGTCGCGAGGTTCGTGTATCCTTTGACGCTGACGACGTCGGTGAGGAGCGAGTTCTGGTACATGACGCGGGCGAGGATGCGCCACGGCCTGCCAAGATTGACGGCCCTTACGAGGGAGGGTGTGCCGGGCTGGACGTTTGGGGAGGCGGTGACCGTCGAGTTGTTGATCACGTACCAGCTGGGGTCGGTGTCGAGCGAGCGGGAGTTGGCGGTGATCACACCCGGCGCGACGTTGGCGATGGTGCATTGCTCGAACCAGGCGGAGGCGTCTCCGAATATGTAGTCCGTGGCACCTGATATGGATGGGTTAGGTTTAAGAGTTGTGCCCCCACGGCGAAGCGCTCTGCACCTTCAATAAAGCACTGAGAATAGAGCTGGATCCCGGCTTTTGCATAGAGCGTGTCCTGGTAGCCGGAAAACGAACAGCCGTAGAACCCCAGGTAGTTTGCGTTCGCGGTGACGGCGACGGCCTGGCTCCCTTGCCGAACGTGTTTGCAAAGTCAATGTTGTAAAACGACGTGTTCGCGGCGACCACGTTCACGGCGGAGCTGGCGTCGAGCGAGCCGGCAAAGGTCGAATTCACGGCGCTGGCGAGGCGGACCGTGTTGTTGAGGTAGGTCGACGGGTCTGGGGTTTCGCCGTACACGGTGAGGCCGCCCCTGTAGGTCAGGCGGATCTGCTCGGCGTAGGTGCCAGCTGCGAGGAAGATGCAGCGGCGCGGGCCGGAGGAGCCGAGGGAGGCGACGGCGGCGGCGAGCGTTGTGTAGTTGCAGGAGCCCGCGCACACTGAGATGCAGCCGGGCGGGGCGGCCAGGCGCGGCGAAGGCGCCGCGGCGACGGGGGCTGTGGGGGTCGTCCACATCGTGGCTGCCGCCACCGCCGCCGCCGCCACGGCGAGCTGCTGCTGCAGCGGCGCGCGGACGGAACGTCTGCTGCTGCTGGTGGGCGGGGAGGAACGCATTCGTGCTGTTGAACTGAGAAGAATAAGATCGGCTCGCCCCTTCCCACGTTCCATCGTTCGCTCGTTTGCTCTTCACTCGCGAAAGAAAGTCACGAGGCCGAACGCCACAATTAAGCGCAGTTGATAAGCTGCGCTTTGCGTATTTATGCGAATGCCTAACAAATGATAAGTACACAGTTTTAAAAGCTGAGTGATATATATTAATGGGCTGCAGCGCGGAGCAAGGCGTGGAGCGCGCAGTGGACAACGAAAAGAACATTTTTTTGTCTTACGCAGTCCCCAAAATACGTCTTAAATTCATCCCTCACAAACCAAGAAGGCTGAAACGGTGAAACCGGTGCTGCTGGGTCTGAGGTCAACTGAGTAACAAATGTGGCGATTTATTTTCTCAAAATATCTGTTTGATTGTCCCAAAAAGCGTAGTTAAACAAAGAAATTCGCTATATTTCTGTGAACAAGCACACGAAAATGTTTCTAATCGCTCCAGAGACGACTTACTGCATAGTGCATCGATTCGCCAGCGCGCAAATTCGACTTCATATCAAAAAGTAGGCCCTTACATAGGAGGAATCGCGAGTGATTGCTTGAAGAGCGATGCGAGCAATGGCGCTTTTTCGAAGGAGGCGCATTACAGCCGTTTACCGAATTCCTTATTTTGGTAGCGGAATTTCGATGCATTTGCATCGAAATTGCAGTGCAAACCTATCGAAATTCCACTGCGACTGCAGTGCTGTTGCAGTGCAGCTGCATCGAAATTTCACTGCAAGGTCTTGCGTCATTGCCTTGGCGGCAGGCCGCAAACCAATCAGGAAGGCTCTTTCTTCTTTTGGCAAGTGCCCTTCGTCAGATGACAAGTGACGACGAGCTGGAGGACGAGCTGGAGGACAAGCTGGAGGACAGCAACGCCAGCACTAGCTCCCCCAGCAGAGAAGAAAGCGACGACTTTCTTCCGATTGGTCCAAGCCGTGGAGAGACCTTCACAGCTATATACACCCCACTGTTTGGTAAAGCGGAGCAACTTCAGATTCAGATTGCAGACGTGAAAACAGCAACTATTGACGACGTCAAGAATGCAATTGAGGCTGCATTTGGCAGTGAGAGATTGAATGCCAGAAAGATAAGGGGTCTGGGATATCGGCACCCCCGTGACCCAGCCACCCAGCGTGACCGCCGACTGCAAGAGCCATGCGATCTGACCGCGTTTCGTAAAGCCGTTTGCGCCAGCAGGCTAACAGCAAAACATTGGAAGTTGAAATTCGTCACCCATTCTACCTATTCCCATCCCCTCTCTACCTCCACCAAAAAGAAGAAGGTCAGAACAGCAGCAGCGGCTGCTGGATACTCCAGAACTGCGTCTCGAACCCCAGCTGTCCGTCCCCCACACAGGACACTTTCCCAGCCCACGCGTGGGCGATCGGAGACAGCTACCCAGAGTGCATCTCAAACCCATGTCGGGGATGATTCATCGGATGAGGAGAATCGTCGACAGTCGACCGAGGTTGAGATGGATTCGGCTGAACTTCGTCAGACTGTGGAAGATCTCTATGTTTGTCACGGGGGTGATGTCGATGCGCGTGAAGGATTCACTTATGTTTCAGAGAACGGCGGTACCATCAAGTGCACCCACCCACCCAATGGTCACAACCTGGGCAGTAATGATTGTAAGTGGTCGCGATCACGCCTCCAGGGAAAGCTCTAACACGAATCAGATCAGGCAAGAATGTGGCGCCACTCTTCGCACTGCTCCAGCACACCATCTTTTCCATCGCACCCACCAGAAGCGAGCTGGCCAGAGGTCACCACCTGAGCCGAACCGTTCTGCAGCGGCTATTCCTGGCCCACAAGTCCATCTTAACTTCGAGGGGCTGGACAAACTTGTCGCTAAGATACACAACATCGTGCAGCCACAGGGAGGAGCGATCAGTTTGGGTGGGGCTGGACTGGGTGCTATCGCACGCTCTGGCCCTGCAACTGCCACCGCTCCCCACGCTCCGTTACATACGTCAATTGATGCTCTTGTTGGCGAGATAGTCCCTGCCCGAGATCAAGAACGGTGCTTGACCGCTTTGAGGAGCAACTTTGTTGGCGTGGAGTCGCTGAAGTTCATCAGTTCTGACAGGCTGGAGTCTATCGGCGTTCCCATGGGCTATGCTGTGCGCATGGCCTTTTACGGAGGTGGATCTGCTCGTGCTGCTCCGAACAGTGCTGCTACTTCAATTGAGGCTCTTGTTGGCGAGATCACCCCAATCCCACATCAAGCGGCGATCCTGGGCGTGCTTCAAAGGCAGTGCATCGACATTGTCGCGTTGAAGTTCATCAATCTGGACAGGCTGCTGAGGATTGGACTCCCCTTGGGCTACGCAGCTCAGATGGCCTTGAACGGAAGTTGAAACAAGTTTATTGGGTGTAGCCAGCGTGGCGAATAAAGCCAACTGCCTTTCTTCTTGTTATGATATCGCAAACCATCAAAATAAGATCGTGTCGTTGAAAAAGGTTGTGAAGGTGGCCTTCCATTCGACGGAACTCGGCCTTGATGACTGAGAAAGCCTCTTCAATCGGATTGAGGAATGGGCAGTAAGCGGGGAGGTAGATCAAGCGCACACCGTATTCTTCGCATGCCTCGCCCACACGACGATCATGATGGATTCTCGCATTATCCAGAATGAGAACTTCACCTTCCTCCATTTTCGGAAGGAGTACGTTCACCAGAAAGTCGACAAATATGTCCGCAGTTGCAGATCCGTCCACTGTGCACTTGGCACGGATTCCTGTTGCGCCCAATGCCGCTATCAGGGTCGTGCTTTGTCCGCGGATTCCTGTCTGGCGAACTGCAGCTCGCCGGCCCGCCCTGGAATAACCGTACCAACGGCTGAAGCTCTTGTCATCGACGCGGGTTTCATCAACAAAAACACAGTCGCTTGCAACGAGCTCCTCTTCCATCAGTTGGCGAAACGCAGCAATCGCAACCTCCGACCTCTGGATGAAGGAGACAGAGAGCTTTGGTGGAAGACTTGAGAGAGGGGAGGAAGAGATGATAGGTTCGCCACGAACCTTTTTCCTTGTAATTCCAAGGAACTTCAATGCGGAGTGGACCACCTTTGGTGACACTGCCAGATCCAGTCGTTCGCTCAGCCTGCCAGCGATCTCATCCTGATGCATCTGGGAGTTTTCCAAAAGGAGATCTTCAATGAAGTCCAAATCGTTGCGCGAGAGTGACATTGGGCGACCACGCCCAACGCCACAGGGAGGAGTGTGCGTGCCCCATCTCTCGTACGTGGCCAGAATCTTTCTCACTGACTGGATGCTGATTTGGTAAGTGCCTGCAAGCTGGTGTACTGTTTGTGCGACTGGCCCATAGAAGCAGTCGTACACAAGCTCTCGAATTTGATTGCTAATATGTCGGCCACGCATTGTGTTGGAGGGGGGAAGGAAGAAGTCGGGGGTGACGGAAGGATAATGATGGGAGGATGTCCATTGCCAAAAGAAGAAAGAGCCTTCCTGATTGGTTTGCGGCCAGCCGCCAAGGCAATGACGCAAGACCTTGCGGTGAATTTTGATGCAGCTGCACTGCAACAGCACTGCAGTCGCAGTGGAATTTCGATAGGTTTGCACTGCAATTTCGATGCAAATGCATCGAAATTCCGCTACCAAATAAGGAATTCGGTAAACGGCTGTAATTGATTCGTTGTCTTCTGAACGGCGCAAATTTCTTTCCCTAAAAATTTAATACAGGTGATCTGATGACTCACCAAGCAACCAAGCAGAGCGCTCTTTGTCAGGACTCAGTCATAAAGTCTAGCGATTTCATTTGCCAACAAGTGTACCTGTCATAAAACTGCAAGGATCAGGACCCCTATTATTACTCCTGGTTCTTCAGTTTCTGAGGCCTTATCAAAGTGTATTTGTGGCTAAGCTGTCTTTTCTATTGAGAACACTTTTACTACTTTGTCTTCACAGTTTCAGTTGTGCCAGGGGTTGCTTGAATACATAGGGATGGTGTGCCTGACAGACCATCTGACTTTGTCTGAACCAATGTCGAACCAGGGCAGCTCACAGCAGCTCCACGTCAGCTGCCTTTTGTCTCTGCGTGCAACACCATTTGTCTGCTGTGCAGAGACCTCTGTCCAGGCCTCGGGACACCCACTCGTTGATTTGAAATGCTCGTGATGATTTCATATCATCTTTCCTCTGTGGGAACACTGGTCACTGCACACAGACCTCAGGACAGACCTTGGTTGAAATGCTTCTGAAGATTTCAAATCATTTTCCCTCTCTGTGGGGAGACCAGTTGCTTGCACACAGGGCTCCACACAGAGCTTGGTTGATTTGAAATGCTTTGAATATTTCAAGTCACCCTCCCTCTGTGTGGAAGGGGTTTACAACATCTCCCCAGAGCAAAGTCCTGTCTGAAGCAGTTTGCAACTTGTTCAGATAGGCAAAACAGGAAAACTGGTCAACATCCCAGCAGGAGTATAAATTGGCAGAGTTTTCTTACTGAAAAAAAAACACTCTCACTCCAATCTGCCAGTCCCTGTCTAAAACAAGCTCACGTTGTGTTAGGCAGAACTGACTGATTAGCAGCAAGAGGCACAAGACGGACCCAAACCTATTGTGACTGTCAGTTATCGTTCTCACAATGCCCATGGGAGAGCAAGCCACTGCCAATGCAGACCTGGGCACTGGCTTGCACTGTTGACAAATACTCCAAGTATTAAGTGGAACAGAAACCTGGTGTCAACAGTTTTCCTCCTCCTCTGCTCAAGCAGATAATATAGGAGAAGTTTTTACCCTGTGCCGGTCACGCTTTCCTAGCAACTATTATAGCGTGCATATCACCATTATGTATCAATTATTCATAACAGAGTTTTTTCTCTTTCTCTCCAAGTTGGGGAGAAGGACCACCCACAAACACATCTCCACTTCATTCACTCCTTCCACTCACTTACTCAGAGTAGACTGTTTACTTTGCCCACTTGCCGTTGTCCTTGATTCAAACCTCAGTTGTATCCTTTCTTTCTTTCTACCTCTCAGCCACTTGCTTCGCTTTGCAGCCTCAACCCTTCCACCTTCTTGCAACGACGTCGCCTTCTACACTGCAACTTCAACACCAGGGCTGGTTTGTTTTGAAAGCAATATTAATTGCTGCGACAGACAACACCCCCAACCCAGACCCCACCCTCCACTACCCTCCACCCACCGACCCAGCAAAAAAATTGTAAAATCCCATTGACATAACAAAATGACTGAAGCTTCAACAAATGTTTTGATTGTCTCTCTGAGCCATTTTAAAACTGTTTTGCTAACACTTATCGTCAGGCAAGTAATATAGGGTTGGCTTGATTGGGTCGCTTTGGACAACCTTGACTTCGGAATTTGCAGCAAGGCAACAACACGCAAGTAAACAAACCTCCCTCCTCCCTCCCACAACAGTTTCATAAGGTATCTACATTTGACTGTTGCAGAGGCGCAACAATCTATTGCCCAAACTCTTCCAACAAAGTTTGCACTTACATATTCGACATATTCGACTCATGGTCAGACAGTCCTGTGCAGTTTACTGGAGTTTATGCTATTGCTGCGGAGCTTTCACAGCTCAAGTTTCCCCTTCAATATCAAAACTGGACAGTTGAGGACTTTAAGAGCGTCATTTGGTCAGATCAATATGGAGGGATCAGACAGCATGAAGTATGCTTGGAGAATTCCTGGAACGCCACTTCAAGATCATCACATTCAACCAACGAAAAAGTTTGGCAGCGGATCTTAAATGGTTTGGGGCGCCATTACGTGGTCTGGTGTCTTGTAGTTCGCTTTTATGGAAGGCACAATGAACTCTGAGCAATACATGATGATTTTGGAGAACAATCTCATCCCTAGTCTCAACGAACACGGACTCAAAGCGCAGGATGTTATATTCCAGCAGGACAACGACCCTAAGCATACTTCCAAATACTCAAAGAATGGCTCAACAGCAATGGATTTTGCTTTTGCAATGGCCCTCTCTGTCTCCTGACATCAATCCAATTGAGCACGCTTCGAATATCTTGAAGCAGAGGCTCAATTCCTATGAAACTGCACCAAAGTCAAACTTGGAGCTTCACGAATGAATCCGGAATGAATGGAGGAATTTCCCGGCCAAAATGTGCAAAAATTTGGTTGAAGGTGTGCCCAGGAGGATTGCAGCAGTCTTTGCAACAAAGGGAGGAAACGCAGATTACTGAATAAAATTTTTCACATCACACAAATTGTGCCAATGGAGTGGTCGCACGTTCAACTCTAATATGTACAGTACAGCTGTGGCACTTAAGCAGCTGATAGAGCAGATCTCTGAGAGTAACTGAGGTGAGTTTCGTGTCTGTACTGCAATTTTTGAGTGTGTTTGAGCAGAGACTCTCATTGTGGCAAAAACATTGGCACACTTTTGTGAGCCACTGTATGTTAGCGTTCTCTTTCTTGTTGGAGACAACCGCAACACCAACAAGGCAACAGCAGTGCACATTGGAGTTCCCCTCATTGGTTGGGCAATCCATTGCCTCAACCTTGCAGTGATGAAGTACCTCTTCAAAGATCAATGGCCTCATGTCTAAGCTCGGAAACCTCAAAAAAACAGCAACACTGCGAAAGAAGACCCACCTCCAGTGAAGCGAAATGAAACTTGATGGTCTTCCACATTCTCAATGGTGGAATGCTTCCTGTAACTTAGGCCATTTATTGGTAATGAAAGGGATATCGTTGAACACCTTCCAACACCTGCTGACAATATCTGCAATGAAGAATTGTTCGAAAAGCTCAAGGAGATGGAGGTTGTAACAAAGCTTCTTCAGAGGGGAAAAAACAACAATTTGACAAGCATGTGTGAAGTTGGATAGGTTGATTGAAATGTTTCCCTCCATGGAAGAGTATCTTGGACCAGAGGCCAATATGTCAAGTTCAAACGTTTGAATCATACATCGTTAAAATCCTTGAGGGTTCGAATGACTCCACGATTGAGGAGACAGTTCAATGCAGCTGCTTGCTCCAACCACAAGAAACTCCTATCAATCCAACGAAGAGTGGTTGGAAAAGTATTATGGAGGATGGACTCAGGAAGAAGCAGTGTTGTGGTTCTTTCTACTTCCCAGACCTGTCATGGAGACCTCCAACATCAAACATTGTTGAGAGGCTCGTCAGCAAATGTTCTTTTGTTCGCACAGATGACCAGAAATCTATGCTGCCAGAGAATTTCGAATGTACGCTGTTTTTGAAAGAAAAAAAACGATCTCTGGAGCAACGAATTGATTGTGGGGCTTCTTGGGACAGTGGTGGAGGAGGCAGAGGAGGATGGAAACGAATGAGTATCTTTTTGTTCAAAGATTGCAATACTCTATTGTGAGACTACACCGAGGTCTCAGTGATAACGTCTAGGGATTTTATTTGCAAAACCAAGCGTACCTGTCATAAAACCTCAAGGATTTGGGCCCCTATTAGCTCTGTGTTGGAGTGAGGATCACAGCCACTCACCTGCTGCGGAGGCAATGGCAGTGGTGTCGTTGACCCCGCAAGGTGTTGGTGGCCATGTCCTGCGCGGTCCCTGACACCTGAGAGTTCAATCTACGAGTGCCTGCCTCGGTCCTATTGCTGTGAGAGCGAGATGTGTGAGTACAAGTGCGATCCGATAAAGCCTGTTGGTCGAGTGATCATGCCAACGCAGCCCAGCAGGGTGCGTGTACAATCGCAGGTTTCCGCGTGTGAGTTCCCTGCTGGCGACCTTCCAACCCCTACATAGTCAACTCCCTTCTCTCTCCCCCCCCCCCCATCGCTGGCGATGACGAGGGACGCTAGGTCGTGACCTGTCTGTCCTGTTGCTATTAACCGCTCCTGCTGTATTTGAGATTAGGCTCCTGAGATAAAAACCCCCGTTTCGCCCTTCTCTCTCTTTATTCTATGGTTGTGTTGGGCCTTCAGGAGTGCCCTTCTGTTTCCCCTCGCATCAGCCCGCAGCCACACAAGTAATCAGTGCTCCAGCACCGATCCCTCAGAGGATTGTCCGTCTGAATGTTCATTCTTTGTGTTTGAGACCCCTGTTAGACAGATCAGTAGGGATACTTCGTGGACTAGGCAAGCAGTAGGGTTGAAACACCCCCTAGACAACAGCCCAATAAAGTTAGTTTTAGCCTGTTATTTGCTTTCCCTCACTCTAGGGCCCAGATCCCAGGGTCAAAGGAGTGAGTATAGTCTCACACTATTGAAAATTGATTGAGAGACAAGTATTGAATTGAAATTGAATTTTGCAAACCCCTGGTGTGAGATCAAAACGAGAATATGAGGCCGAAGGTGAACACAACAGACGACAAAAAAGAAGAAAAAAAAGGAAATAAAAGTTCATGTAATAGCTTCAACAATTGGGAAAGACTACCGCAGAGAAAGTGGAGAAGAAATAGCCGACCCGGCACACAGCAGCCACGCTGAAAGCAGATAGAGGAAGAAATAAATGCAAGTTCGCGATCGGAGAATCCGAAGCTCCACGAGCCAAGAGCTCAGTCTCAAAACGCACCGGTAGAAATCAAACTATCCTTCTGTGCGACCCATTCAGCCGTGATCAATGCAGCAGCTGAAAGTGGTATCAGTCCCATGACGTGGTTGGCAGCGGTAGCTGTCGCAGTGGCAGCCGCCGGGCTCACGAAGGCTGGGTTTGGAATGGTTTGCTTTACAACACTCCTTCCGAGTAAGGCATTCCACTCATAAACATACAATTCCTTTATGAAACTTGAGGGGATTGAGTTAATAAAGGTAGCCTCGCACTCGTTAAGGAACCATGCTGGCTTCTTGAGCAGATCGGCGCACTTCACCACATTGATTGCCGACTTAGGACCAGGGACAATTTTGGCGACAACGTAGTGCATTCCTTCTTGCAGTCGAACTAAGCCCTCCTCAACGGATAACATGAAATGCTTGGCAACTCCATAATCAAACGTCGTCGAGACCATGTTCGTGTTGGGTTTGCTTGCCTTGGTGTGGTCAAAAACGTCGTAGTTACGCTTGCACAGGGGGAACTCGATTCTGTGCTCCTTTCGACTTGAAACCCTCTTTAAGAATACTTGAAGGCGACACTTTGTCACCTCGGTAGAGCTCCGTACCCGGCTCTACCCACGCTTCATTTGGGATAGGCTCCCCGGCATAAGTGGGTTCGGGCTTGACAGAGTTCGCACCGGCCGCAAAGTCTGGCGGACTACCCATCTCTCCATCAACGGGAGCAGTAGACGTCACCTTCCCGCTGGCCGCCTTAGCCTGGAACGCACGAACAGACTCACCGGCGAAATACCCCGAGAGTGCGTCCATGGTGATGCCTACCGCGGCTTCAAATACCAGGGCAGGGATCTTCGCCTTTGGAGCGTCCTTGGACACCGCAAGCTGGTGGACTCGTGCCCAAGCGGCGATCTGGCCGGAGGGAGTGAACTCGCGCCGCGTAGCGCTGTGTATGCCAGTAGCCAGGCAGTCGACCGCCGCGCCGCCCGAGACGCCGCCCACGGCAGCACCAAGAGGCCCACCGACAAGGAAGCCGCCGACCCCGCCGCCCAGCACGCCCACGGTGCGGCTTGCCGCCTTCATGGACTGGTCTCCGCGGTCTTGCTGGCCTAACGCGTAATGTATGCCGCCCTTGACGTGCCCGATCACCGGCATGCCATCTAGCGCGCCTAGCAGGAACTCGCCGCAGCTCTCCTGCGTACTTCGAGCTGCGTCGTTGTCGCCTTTGATACATTCGACGAGCGATCGAAGTTGGGGCACGACGGGGAGTTGTCTGGAGAAGTTCTCTTGGGTCTCCTTTGCCCCTTCCGAGTCGCCCGAGATGAATTGCACGAGGGATTTGACCTGCGAAAGCACGGGCAGGGCGTCCATTGTTTCGTGGTGGTAGACGCCCTCGTCACGAACGAGGCCGGGTGAGGGCGGGTGGGGTGGTGTTGGCACTTGCGTTCACTCGTTTTTGTTTTTGTGCGAGTGGTGTGTGTGTGTGTGTGTGTGTGTGTGTGTATGCTCGTGCGTGGTGCCAATAAATATGCGCGCAAGTTGCCAAGGCTGCGCCATTACACTTGCACTTCCACTTGAGGACTAGAGGGCCGTGCCAGCGGCAGTGTGTCTCTCGTTTCAGCACGCATATTTCCTTCGAGTGGAGGAAATCGAGTGCCCCCTTCGCTGAATAGAAAAAACGACAAAAAAATTAATTGTTGTGGTTGAGTGAGCGAAGGGGATGGGCCAGGATGGGAAACTGAGAAAGGCACGAGCGAAGAGTGAAGCGGCGCCCACTGACAGTGAGATTGCCTAGCGTTCCGCGTTCAGATGCGGCGCGACGGGTTGCCGGACCTTCGACCAATCCGAACCCGCTGCTGCTGCTCCTATCACCCCTGTGTTGACTTTTCCTTTTGGGGTGCATTTTACTGTATTTATTGCAGTAAGCAAAGGCGGGTGAACGCAGGCGCCATTGCGGTCCGCCCCCACCCCCCGGCCTCCCATTAGAGCGATCAGGATGGAGCTTGTTCGCTGACGTTTCTGGCACGTGAAACTGATTTCCAATCAAACTGATACTTCTTTGCACACCCTGCCGTCTCTCGACTTTTCACAGTTCCTTTTTCCTCTGGCCTGATGAGATGGTCGTTGATGTGGATGATGATCTGTCCAGCTTGCTTTCTCATAATTTCAAGTGGAAGGCATGTCCATTTGCTTCCTTATCTGCGCTTCTCCACAACCTCCATTCTGTTGTGAATTCGATTTTCGAGTGCGGCGATAGGCAGCGAGTAACTTGGTCTTTTTCAGAGTGTACAGGGCTATGTAGTGCGTTGTAAGCTGCAAAGTGTGTAATGGACTATCGAGCCAGGCTATCTATATCTGGCACGTTTGTCTTATGTTGCAATGAAGGAGGGACATGTGTGACTAGGATGTAGACAGAGTGTTTGTCAGGGTGGTCCCATGAAAGGGCCTTGGTGCATGTCAGGAACAGGGCAGGACAGGACAAGGCAGACAAGGAACTGAAAGGAGTGATGATTGTATTGGAAACAATAATTCACTTGAGGGATAGGACAGGTCCCCCATCCCCCTTTTATACCTTTTGAGAGTCTTCCTTGTCAAAACTCAAAGAAAGTTCCAGAAAGAGCAATTCGTAATACAATGATACCAATGATACCACTGACAACAAGACAAGTCAGGAAAGCAAAGAAGGTTCCAGAAGGTTCCACAAAGTTCCATGAAGGAATGTTCTAGAAGGTTCCAGAGGTTTCCAGAGGGGATTCATAACAGTGCAGCAGAAATGACTGTGGGGCATAGGCGCGGAGTGCCTGTCTCTCACCCATCTGCTGTGCCATTGACCCCATGAAGGGGATACCCTGTGGGCAACAGTGGAACCAGAGACTGCGGGCAACCGACAAAGTATGTCTGACTCTTCACCTATCGAAGGTGAGGCAGTTTGTCTATGGAGGTGGCGGACAGGTGAGTAGTGCTTGTCAAGTTCCCAGTTGTTATGAATCACCCTCTGGAACCTTCTGGAACATTCTAGAACATTCCTTCATGGAACCTTCGGAACCTTCTAGAACATTCCTTCATGGAACCTTATGGAACCTTCTGGTACCTTCTTTGCTTTCCTGACTTGTCTTGTTGTCATTGGTATCATTGGTATCATTGTATTACTAATAGCTCTTTCTGGAACTTTCTTTGAGTCTTGACAAGGAACACTCTCAAAAGGTATAAAAGGGGGATGGGGGGACCTGTCCCATCCCTCAAGTGAATTATTGTTTCCAATACAATCATCACTCCTCTCAGTTCCTTGTCTGCCTTGCCCTGTCCTGCCATGTTCCTGACACCAGTGCAGCCTGTGTAACCCATGAAGGGATTGAATTCTGTCTATGGTGGAGACAGGTGCATGGCGCCTGTTGGAACCCTCTGGCAAAACAACTTTGCTAGTGGAAGAGGCTTTGTGGAGGTGCGTCAGTGCAGCAGACAGAGCCCATAGGGGATGACCACGGCAAACAGGGTCAACAAAGGACAAAATCAAATTAAGTAGACAGACAAGCAGACATAGTAAATGTACCATTTGGCAAGGGTCTGGGCTATGTGAGGAACAGGCCGCGCTAAGTGCTGGGGTTCGAATCCTCACCAATTTAATGCTTTTGATCAGCGTTGAGCCGGAGTGCGCAGTCTTTAAGTAAGACCGTGGAGGCGCCTTAGCTTCCCTACTGTAATGGCGGATCGCACACTTTCTTGTTTGTAATTGGACTCTTCCCAGGCCAAGCGGTGCCAGCTGGGTCAAACAACACTCTCCTGCCATTGCGAATGGTTGGAGATATCTGTGAGACTGTGCTCTCTAAATCCTCACCCTGGGCTATGGGTGGCAAATAGAGCAATGACCTAAATACCAATCCTGAAAAGTGAAAAAGGGCAAAAAGGAGATGTCTAGGCGCCACTAGACAGGACAATGTATTTGGAGTCTTAAGAAGCCCAAGAAACACAAAGAAACTCTCTTACTACACACAAAGAGAAGACTCTCACACACAGACCCAGACACAACTTGTCTCACTCCAAGGAGAAGTTCCAACTCAACCCAAGGAGGGGGCACACAGGGGTGGGAGACAGTGGGACTCTTCTTACTTCATCCTACTAGGACACAGACATCTGCTTCACCAAGCCAGAGGAATTCCCTTTCTTAGAAGCAAGGAAGGTTAACACCCACTCCCCCACCCAAATGTGGCACCATGACATCGCAGGCATTAATCTGAGAGAAAGAGGGTCTGAACCCAGTGAAGACCAGGCCCACCAAAGGCCCAGGAGCCAATAACCAGGGAGGAGGAGCTTACCTGAGAGACCATTCCTGCAGCAGTACCTGACCAGACAACTCATTCATATCACCTTGAGAGAAATGGATTTGACTAGATGTATTGACAGGAACCTAGAGGCATCACAGATTTACCCTCCATCCTTCCATCACCAAGTGGCTCCTACCCAGTCCAACCTAAGCAGCATGCAGAAATGGTGAGGTTGCACTGGGGCTTGAACCCAGCACACTGCCATCAAGAGGACTTCAACCTCCTGTCACACACCAGTGGACTGCCACCCCCAGCTCTACATACAGTCAGGAAGAAAGTGTAAACAGTCTACTCTGAGTGAGTGAGTGGAAGGAGTGAATGAAGTGGAGATGTGTGTTTGTGGGTGGTCCTTCTCCCAACTTGGAGAGAAAGGAGAAGAAACTCTGTTATGAATATTTGATATATGATGATGATATACATGCTGTAATAGTTGCTAGGCAAGCGTGACTGGCACAGGGTAAAAACCTCTCCTACATTATCTGCTTGAGAGAGGAGGAGGAAAACGGTTGACACCAGGTTTCCGTTCCACTTAATACTCGGAGTATTTGTCAACAGCACAAGCCAGCACCCAGGTCTGCATTGGCGGTGGCTCACTCTCCCATGGGCATCATGAGAACGATAACTGACAGTCACAATAGGCTTGGGTCCGTCTTGTGCCTCTTGCTGCTAACCAGTCAGTTACGCCTAACAACAGGTCTGCTTGCCAGCCTGGCATTCTGGCAGCTGATGACTGGCTGCAGCAGTATTGCGGCCGCTGGTCAGCAAGCAAACCAGTTTTCATGGCCTCAATTAACCCAGCAGCTGTGAATCCAGCAATTGCCTCTCCTTGCAAGCGACAGTGCTGGCAGTCACAGCTGTGAATTTCTTTATTTTTCTTTGAAAGCCAACGGGATCTACAAATAATAGTGTGAAGCCGACACTAGTGAGAAAGGAGCAATGTTGTATCACCAATCTTTGAACCACCCCAACCCAATGTTTTTTTTTTTTTTTTTTTCCTTTTGCCTTTTTTTCATTTCTCTTTGAGAGACAAAAAAAAGTGCGTTGCGTGAGAACGACCACTTTTTTTTTTTTTTTTTTTTTTTGTCGTCGTTGTTGCAGCCTGAATTGATTGGACACTTTCCACACGCTTGAGTTTTGTGACAGCGCCACGGCCGCACCACTACGACGACGACGACGATGGCAACGACGGCTCCGCCGCCTCCGCCGCCGTTCGGGCCGACGACGCTGGTCGAGGCCATCTGCCAGTACCTGCCGCCCGCCGCACGCATCCGCCTCGCCACTTTGTACCGGCTGCACGCAGTCCAGCTGCACTCGCTCCAGCCCGACGACAACGACAACATCGACCCCGCCGCTCGCTCCCGCCGCCGCCGCCGCCGCCCCAGCAGCAGCCGCCCCGGCAGGCCGTCGTTGTCCGACCACCACCACCCGACACAGACGTCAGCAGACGAAAAAGGAGAGGCCGCCGCGGCAGTGCCAACGTTCCGCCGTGCCCTGGAGCGCGTCGCCACCAGCGGCGACACCGGCTTCCTGGACCTTGCCGTCGCTCACGGACTGCTCCTTCCGCCCCCGCCCAACGCCCCTGATAACCACAAAGGCGACCGTCGCTCCTCTTCCTCAACCTCAACCTCCTCCTCCCCGTCCTCCTCCTCCTCCTCCTTCACGCTATCGCGCACCGGCCGCTACCTCGGCGACCTCATCGCAACCGCCAGCGCCCACGGCCGCACGTCCGTCCTCGACTGGTGCGACGCAGCCGGCTACGACGTCTCCTGCACCCGTGTCACGGACGCGACGGACCCGTGGGCTTACTACGTCAGCCGCGCGGTCGACGCTGCCGCTTCTCACGGCCAGCTCGGCGCGCTGCGGTGGTGGCGCGCGCGCGGGTTCGGCCGGTTCTACTCGGCCGCCGCGCTGCACGGGGCCAGCGAGGGCGGGCACGTGTCGGTGCTGGAGTGGTTCCGCGGCGGCGGCGCGGACCAAGGCGTTGAGGAGACGCTGGCGCGCACCGCGGCCGCGGACGCCGTGGACGCCGCCAGCGGCAATGGGCACGTGGCCGTGCTGCAGTGGTGGAAGGAGAACGGACCGCCTCCGTCGGGAACGACGTCGGACATCGGGCAAAGTGGTTGGTGGAGAGGTTGGTCGGCGTGGCTCGCGGAGGCGCCCCGGTCGTTGGTGGGGCGGTCCGGGCGACAGCAGTGGCAATGGCTGCGGCAGCGGCCGCGCTCCCGGGCCGCGATGCTCTCATGCAGCCAAAAGGCCATGGACGACGCGAGCGGCAACGGGCACGTTGCCGTGCTGCAGTGGTGGAAGGACAGCGGCCTGGCGCTGCGGTACTCGCCGGACGCCGTGCGGCTGGCCGAGAAGAACGGCCACCTTGATGTTGTCGAGTGGTGGGCGCGCAGCGGGCTGCTTCCGCCGCAGAAGCCGCCGGTTGTGTTGTCGCCGTCGTCGTCGTCATCGTCGTCGACGTTGGCGGAGGCCTCGTCGTCGTCGCCCACGTCCTCGTCGTTGTCGTCGTCATCCTCATCGGCGTTGTCGTTGTCGTCGTTATCGGCGCCGGCGGAACGCCAGGGTCAAAGCGGACGAACGTCAGCAGGAGGCTCCGCCAAGTTTTCTTACGTTGACTTGGTGTAGCTGTGCCGCCACCGCTACCCCACTCCCAGCTCCCCTTGCGTCGGCCCTTCCATCTTTCAGACTTTTCTTTCTTTCTCTCTCTCGCTGTTTTTTTGATCTTTCTTTGTTCCCCACGCCTACCCTGTGCTTGTTTGCCGTGCAGTGTCGCTCCCCTTTCCTTTCTCTTTGTCCCTCTACTACCAGCACAATGTGACTATCGCTCGATGTTTGTGAATACAAAGGCTTTTTGTTGAATGTCTGTTCAAAAAAATATGCCCGAAGATATTCCTCCCAATGCCGAGCAGTGGAGAAGAGGGCAGCTGCTCCAGCTGCCTCGCGCTGCTACGAAACGAAATGCGGTGGAGGTCTCGGAATCCGGAGGATTTGGAGTGAACACTATTTATTATCTACTGAATGTGCCCATTACATGTAAAAGCGCTGTTCTTCGACGCTGGGCCAAATTTCTCGCAGCAACGTCCGTCCAGGTTTCAAACTCCGACCAAGCCCAGGAATCAAAGGGCAGGAAGGAGGGGAAGGCGGCAAGGAGAGGCGGCAGGAGAGGGGCTTGGGCGAAGTACGTGGCCCACCCACCGCTACCGCACCGCAAATGCACCCTCGCTGGGCAACGCACCCTCACTGGGCGGCGACACCACCCGCGACCGGCTGCGACCCGTGCGATCAGCACCCTCACGCGTCCGCGTCGTCGTACTTTGCCGAGCACCTCCTCCCGTTTCGGCAGCAGCACCCGCCGACCGAAATGCGCCTGCTGCCGCCGCCGTCGGTGATCCCGCCAAGCCCGCTGCAATCCCTGGTATGGCGCGACCCGCGGCGGCGTCAGCACGACCCGCCGCCCGCCGCCGCCGCCCAGCCTCCGCAAAAACACCTGCCCGGCGCGTGGCGCGTCCGCATCGCAGCCTTGGTCAACGCAGACCCCGTCGTCGGCGGCGGCGATGCACACTCCCCTCCTTCCTCTGTCGGCGGCTGCGGCGGCGGCCAGATCGCCGCCGCCGCCGCCGCTGGCGGGTTCGGCTCCTCGTCCACGGCGGCGGCAGCGGCCGGCAAGCCACGGGAATCCCCGACCGCGCAGCTCGACCCGTTCCCAACACCGCTCTTCTGTTCGCCGCACCACCACCACCCAGCCGCCGCCGCCAGCCAAGCCCAGCCCACTGCGCCAGCGGGCGGCGGCGGCATCGGCGGCGGCAGCGGCGGTGGATCCGCGCTCCGCGCGCCGCCGACGTTGGTGTCCAGCCACTCGCGGCACCTGCCGCACGCGCCTCCCGTCGCGACCGAGGGGATGACGCCCGGCCGGTATCACCACCACCACCACCAGCACCACTACCAACACCATCACTACCACCACCACCGCCCTCCTCCAGCGGTAGCGGCGGCCAGGGGTACGGGTGCGCCCGTTCCGCCTCTGCAGCCGCAGCCGCAGCCGCGCGCTGCTCCCGACCCGCGGTCGAGGCTGCTTTCGCTGGCGGCGTGGCACGAGTCGGAGTGCGTGCGGCTGCGAGCCCTCGCGGCCGCGGCCGCGGCCGCAGCCGTCGGACCCGCCGCCGCCGCCGCCGTCAGCGCCGCGTCGCGCTGGACCGAGACGCCGGCAGCGGTGGCGGCGGCGGCGTGGGTCGACGGACCACGCGTTGGCGGCGGTGGGGAGGAGCTGCGTCTGCGGCGTGCACGCGGAGGCGACGAAGACGGCGGCGAGGACGCTGCAGCCGCCGGGGTCGGTAACAAGCGCCGGTGGATCGCCGGTGGCGGCGGTGGCGGCGGCGATGCGGTCTGGACCGCGATGGGGTCGGGCGCGCTGTGCACGGCGGCGGCGCGGACGGCGTACGGCGCGGCGAAGCGGGCGGCGGCGGGGCGGTGGACGCGTGACGCGGCGCAGTTCCGGGAGTGCGTGGTTGCGCTGCTGTGCGGCGGCACCAGGCCTGGCGGCGACGACGATGCCAGCGGCCGCGCTGCGGCGCCGCTGTTCCGCACGGCGTACGAGGTGGCGGTGGTCGCGCGTCTCGGCTACATGCAGCTCGACTACCTCCTCGACGCGCGCGCGCTGCCGCCGGCGATCACGCACGCGGACCGGTACGTCCCGCACGGGCCGCAGCACCTCGCGACGGCGCCGGTGGTGCGGCAGCCGGACGACTGGGTCCGTGCGTACGGGCGGCTGGTCGACATGCACAGCGAGCTGGTGCGCGACGCGCGCGACGGCGCGCCGGTCATGAAGGACGAGATGGACGCGTACGCGGCGTGGTTCCTGTCGTGCGTGCGGACGTGCGTGCCTTGCCGAACGACCACGTTCGAGCGGCTGTACCGGGCGGACTGCACGTTCCGCTGGCGCGTCGCGAGCGACCCGGACCTGACGCTGAAGGACGGGGAGCTGAGGGCGGTCGTGTTTTTGCGGATTGCGGGCGTCCGCGGGCCCGTCGTCGTCGTCGACCCACGGATGTTTGGCGGCACCGGCCCGCCTTACCCCTTTTCCGGAGTGTAACGAGGGAGGTGACCCTGCCGTTTCCAGTAAACTTGTATTTGCCGGGTGGGCGGTGGGTGGGGGGCAGACGGCGGGCGTCCACTGGGCCTTTCTCCCATCCTCCCTTTCTTCCTTCGCCACCAAACTCGAAAAAGAAAAAATAAAAATAAAAATAAAAATAAAAATAAAAATGAAAATAAAAAAAAGAAAAAAGAAAAAAGTCTGTCACAAACGTGCTAAACAACTATCAGAGTGCCAGGGTGCAGTGGAGCACTCGATTACAATTTCGCGCTGAAGAGGCGATCATTATTTTTTATTTTATTTTTTTCACATTCAATATTTCCGTGTTTTGTTTTTTTTTTGTTTCAAAGATTATTTATCTTCTCATTTGACCAGAGGCTTTGCTTTCTATATTCGCTCTGTCGTCCCGCAGGTGCCTCGTCGGCACTTTAGGATCCGGGCTACCGTCCGGTGGCCGCTTGTTAACCCTTTGGGCTTCGAGATGCCATTTTGATATTTGAGCAAACTTGGTGTACAATGCAATGAAACGCACAATTTTTGGTCAATTCGCCGCCTGTGATTTAGACGTCAGCGCGGTCTTGGGAAGAAGAAACTTCACATTTGCAAAAAGAGAGATTCATGATATCGCATTTGACAGGGTCCGAAACGGGTTAAATCGGTTCAAGCATGGGTCAAATTCGCTTGTGAGACTATACTCACTCCTTTGACCCTGGGATCTGGGCCCTAGCGTGAGGGAAAGCAAATAATAGGCTAAAACTAACTTTATTGGGCTGTAGTCTAGGGGGTGTTTCAACCCTACTACTTGCCTAGTCAACGAAGTATCCCTACTGATCTGTCTAACAGGGGTCTCAAACACAAAGAATGAACATTCAGAGGGACAATCCTCTGAAGGATCAGTGCTGGAGCACCGATTACTCGCGTGGCTGTGGGCTGATGCGAGGGGAAACAGAAGGGCACTCCCGAGGGTGCAACACAACTGCAGAGAAGAGGGAAATGGGGGTTTTTGTCTCAGGAACCTAATCTCAAATACAACAGGAGCGGTTAATAGCGACGGGACGGACAGGGCGCGACCTAGCGCCCCTCGTCGCAGACAGTGCTGCAGGAGCCCTCATTGTCGCCAGCGATGGGGGGGAGAGAGAGAAGGGAGTCGACTATGTAGGGGTCAGAAGGTCGCCAGCAGGGAACTCGCACGCAGAAACACCTGTGATCGTACACGCACCCCGCCAGGCTGCGTCAGCACGATCACTCAACCAACAGGCTTTATCGCATCGCACTTGTAGTCACACATCTCACTCTCACAGCAATAGGACCGAGGCAGGCACTCGTAGATTGAACTCTCAGGTGTCAGGGGCTGCACTGAGCGCAGCCACCAACACCCTTGCGGGGACAGGAAGGTTGGGACAACGACGCCGTCGTCGTCGCCACCATGCTCGTTGAGTTGTGATTCAATTAGTCTCCAAAAAATTTGTATCATTTGAAAGCGGTGTAAAAATAATATATAAATACTGCCTCCTGCACTTTTTTTTATTTTTATTTCGTTATGGGAAACGGATGTCTGCAGCTCCTGAGGGTTGGAAAAGCCATCCTATCTGCAAGTGAAGAATCCTTGGATGGCAATCCCTCACAAAGGATCTCAAACTTCAAACGCACTTGCGGCTGTTGTCCTCCTGCTGCCTGTTGGAAAGGTCAGCAGCGCCGGGCGGTTTTACTGTTTTAACAAGGTATCCTAACCGTGTGATAGTTTCCAGTTATGGGTTACACCAATTTCACTGACCGGAATTTGGCTGGAATACGTTAGGAAAACGGATTTCAGATTTTCAAACCGAAAAATGGTGTGGTTATCCTGTCATAACCGGAAATTTCCGGACAAAACTTTTGCTGTCAATTTCTTATACCTTGAGATTTTGAGGGAGCAAAAAAAAAGTTTGGTGGTAACCCCCCCCTCCAATCGAAAACTCTTTTTTTGGTCCCCACGAAACTTTTTTTTTTCAGCCCCAAAATCTCACGAAATTCACCGCATTTGCTTGTCGGGGGGATTGTCTAAAACGGAGAGAGATTGTACGAAACTTCATTTATTGTACAGATGTCACCACACATTGGGCCGAGGAAATACAGAAACGTAAGCTGGGCGAGAATGGGGCTGGCTGTACCAGTCGCCGTCAAACTCCACGTCCTCCTCGTCTTCCTCGCCCTCCTCGCTCTCACTCTCCTCGCTCTCGTCCCACGACATTTCCTCGTCAGACGATCCGTCTAGTGATTCCGTCTCGGCTGGTTCCTCCCTCTCCCGCGTTTGAGCCGCAGAAGGTCCATCCACCAGAGCAGCAGGAGCTGGTCGTAATATTTGCAGCAACGCCTCTCGAATGTCATACATAGGCTCATACTCCAGCTTCATATTCACCAGGAAGCACACAATTTTGAAAAACTCATTGAGCCTTGGGCGACCGTGACGAAACTGCTGTGTTGCGAGGCATCGAAACTCGCGAATCCGCTGGTTAACGTTTTCGTGACGAGTGCCAATCCTCTTGACTGCTCGATTGATAACAGGATCGAGACTCGCTGACGTCAGAAAACGAGGATCTCCGCGAAAGCCTTTGTCAGCTGCGACGCATTCGCCAGGACCAAGGAGAGGCGCTAGCCCCGCACGAGCGATCCGGAGGTCTGGATGGGATCCGCAAGGAAAGCCGTCACTCACCCACACAATCTTGAGGTGACCGATGGCTGTGCCCACGACGAAGCGAATACCGGCGTGCTTGTGCTTATGGGAAAAGTCCGACTTCTGTCGGTGGCGCTGCTCCGGAACGTGAATGTCGATGCCGTCAGCGTACATGGAAAACTGCGGCGAAGACCAGTTGCACCAACGGTCTTCGAGGGAAAACTGAGGATATTGTAAAGTTAGAGGTGGCAAAGCTCGAAAGTCGTGAAAGAATTTACATGTGCAATATCAAGAAGCGCTTGTAAGCCCGACGACGACCAGTTCAACCACGTTTGGGCGCTAACACCAAGAGTCCTCCGGGCCACGTACTGCGTGGGGTAGACTTTCAAGAGGTACAGAGCGCAGAGAAGATGAATGGGCTTTGTTGCTGGGTGGTTACCCGGCACTCGGATGCGCAACCAGATATCGTCACAAACTTGCGCCGAAACTCCAAAAAAGGCTTTGAAATCGTCAGCCACATTCGTTTGGCGGTGCTTCGGCTGGTCGCTCGCTGTGAAGTGGTGGAGGAAATGTGCTTCCCAATCGACAGAAAGTTGATCCGTCATGTGGGTGGCTGGTGTATTCACGACTGTAGCGAGACTAACTTCTTTATAAAGAAGGGAGAGAGAGAGTGTGTGTGTGGGTGAGGCAGACAGAAAGAGAGAGAGGAGAGAGAGAGAGAGAGAGAGAGAGAGAGAGAGAGAGAGAGAGAGAGAGAGAGAGAGAGAGAAAACAAGACAGCACGGAGAATAGGGGTCCGAGCCACAATAAAGCCAGAGAAATTGATCATTTGGACGCGTGTTTACAATTAACGGACTCGGTTGTTTGGAAACTTGCATTGCGAGACGGAAGTGCGAAAAAAAAAAAGATGTTGAATTTTTTTTCTTGTCAACAAAACAAGATTCCATTGCACAACATCTCTCGTCGCGGTAAAGAAGTCACCATCACGGTACAGATTTTGACCACGCGGTCCAAAAAACAGCCACGCGGTCTACTTTACCAATTGACAAAAGGAGCCACCCATTAGCAACTAGACCGCGTACCAAGCCCAAATTGAAAATGCACAATAATTTTATTTTTGTGCAGTCGCGTGATGTTTAGACCGCGTTGCAGCCAAAAAACAAAACGGGGGAAAAAAGGAAAAAAAAGAGAAGCCCTGCCTGAACGCTGCATTGTGAAACGAAGAGTGAAGAGTCATTGGTGGTGTGCGCCTTGGCCCCAAGTCCGAGCTGTGCAAAACAGTTCATATGCGGCGCATGCCTTGTCTCTCTTTCACTCTCTTGCCCAGTCTCCAGCCCTCTCTCCTCTCCCCCTCGCTGTCTGTCACATGCTCATAGCTCACACAAGCGCACACCATTCCTCGCTCTGTACCTATCGTCCTGTATCGCTTGCTTCCATGGCGAACCCACAAATATGAAACGCGCAAGAATAGTATAAAACACCCCCCTCGCTGCAAAACCGCAATGAAATCAGACAGTGAAGAGAGCAGCGAAAGCAGCGCGCGCCAAATCCCTGGCCGTGCTCGCAAGATTGACTATAACAATACATGGTGTGAGAAAGATCAGAAAAACCTTGACGCCGCCTGCGCAAAAGTCGACTGGTCCCTCCTGCCGCAACCAATTCGAGGGGCTGACATCAAAAAGCACTTTCCTAAATTTTCCAAGTTTGGCGTTCCGTTCATCCGTTCGAAAATTGCTGGTAAGGGTGTGGAAAGACGTTGACTTCATAACGCACATGATCTCACCGTTCCCCTCTCTCCCTGCCTTCCTTGCGGCCCTCCCAAGCTTGGCGAGCTCTTCAAGAGAACACTCTCGCGCGAGGGTCGCTCCTTGCCTCCTTACTCCATTCTTCGGACAAGAAAGAGCCCTCTCAGCGCCACACTCATTCCTTTGACGAGCCTGTTGCTGCCTCACCCATTGCTCAGCCAGACGACTCCGACATCGACGAGAGCATCTCGGACAAAGAGTTCCATTTCGGCGATTCTACTGACTTCGACGGTCCCACAGAAATGCTGCGCAACCGTGAGAATCCGCAGCCTTTGTACCCACGCAAGCGCAAATATGACGGGGAGCCCTTCAGCGCAGACGTCCTTGCGAACAACTCCAACATGCGATACTCGATGGAAGACGTCACAAATCAACCTGGGCGTTTCAACAAGAACTTTCGAGCGGTCACGCCTTCAAATTTGCGACAAATACAGCCATCTCCGCCTCCATCCTTGCGTGGTGACGGTGGCTTTTCTGTCGACTTTTTGACCTCGGCTTTGAGGCCCACCATATCAATTCCGTCTGACCACTTCATCCATGTGGTCCCAGTGCCAGGTCATGTGCTCGTCCTTGTTCACTTACTGTCGGGGCACAGCGTCACATTTAAAGTACCAGGCGATAGGCAGTCAATTATTGCCACCTATGTGCGCGATTCAGATGAAGGTGGTAATGTCTGGAAAATGGACGACCACAGTGAGTGGGACAATCTCTTGGTGTTAGGCGTGAAACATTTTCTGCTTAACACAATCACCATTGAAGCCAATTTTCCACGTCAAGTAACGGATGAAGTAGAGCGCCGTGAGGTTGTGGATAAAAATGGCGTTCGGGTTGGCTTAATTTTGATTTACAAAAATTTCGAGAACTAGGACAAGAAGGCACTGTTGTTCAATAAAGCTTAGTTTGTGCAGTGACCTCTGTTTTTAGACAATCCCCGGGTTTTTTTTTTTTTTTTTTTTTTTTTTTTTTTTTTTTTTTTTTTTTGGCTCGTTGCGTTCCACGGATTACATAACTTGTAGAAAAGAGGTGAGAAAGAAGAGGGGGGGCGAAGGGACCCGAAACTCGAAAAGGGAAGATGGTGCAAAGTGTCGAGTAGGAGAGAGGGGACAGGGGGAAACGGATAAAGAGAGAAGGGAGAACAAGGAAGAGAGAGAGAGAGCACTAGGACAGTCGAAAGGACACTGAAATGGAGGGGGGGAAATGCATTCTCTCGCCAACGAGGGCATATGCAAGCCGCTCAAAGACATCGGGCCTCCTGTAAAAAAAAAAAAAAAAAAAAAAAGAACAGGAAAAAAAAAACATTAATAAAAAAAGGAAAGCCAAGCTGCAACCTTGAAGGGAAGGAGGAGGAGATAGGAGCGAATTCGCTCGCCCGGCGGCCACTCTCACTAAATGACACGGATAAAAAAAGAAAAACACACCCCTCTTATCGCCTAACACCCCGCCCACCTCCAAACTTTTCACGCCTTCACCCCGTTCCGCGGCCCGCCACTCATTCCCGCGCCGCCGACGGACGACACGAGCTTTGCCCTGCTCCGCCCGTCGCCGGTGCCACCGCCGCCGCCGACCTCGTCGTCCCAGCCGTGGAACAGCGCCTTGAACTCTGCGCTCTCGCGGCCCTCCTCGATCCACTCGACGGCCTCGGGTTTGCCGCGGCGCCCGTCGTCCATGACGTCGAGCCAGACCTGGACGGCCTTTTTCGTCAGCTTGCGGACGACGTCGGAGGCGAGGCGGCCGCACCAGACGCGGACGGGGGAGATGGACGAGGAAGAGTTGGAGGCGGGCGACGCGGACTTGGACGTGTGCGGCGGCGGGGGAGTGGGCCCGGCGTCGACGAGGGCGCACGCCTCTGGGCGCAGGTCGGTTTGGATAAAGAACGGCTGCTCTTCGACGGAAAAGTAGCCTTTGGTGCACGAGCAGATGAGGAGGCGAGGAAAATGGTTCGCCGGCGCGGGCGGTGACGAAGATACCAGTGAAGCGGACGAGGACAAGGACGAGGACGACGAGGATGACAGGAACGAGAACGAGTTCTGCGGGAAAATAGGCGAGGAGGGCAGAGAACCGCGCAGGGAGGCAGTGGACGAGGAGGCTGGCAGTGGAGAGGGTGCGGACGAGCGGGGGAGGGTGGACGAGGCCGATGTCCATGCGGGTAATGGCTCGTCCAGCGGCAGAGTGAGACTGCTTCGGCGATAGTGCGGTACATGGGGCAGTATGGGGGCGGCGGCTGCAGAGAGGACAGGGGTTCCGCCGACAAAGGTGTACGATGGCAACGGTCCCACAGGATGGGGAACCTTACCGCCGTCCAGCAGCGCCCAAAACGAGTCTGGTTCCGAGTCTTCCGGCACAAGCCGGAACACGCGGGACGAAACCATCGTGTGATTAGAACCTGCTGGATCTGCAGCAAGCACTGCCGGGTCAAAGACTTCGACGATGCGCCGCGCAATTTCCCCCGCCTTGCGCGCCTCTTCTCGCGCCGCGTTTCGGCCAACCCAAAGGTACCCAGCCGGCTCATCTTTGCCCTTGCCATCCACGGGGACCGGCAAGACAAAGAAACAGTCGCGGGAGACAAGGGCGCCGGACTTTGGCGCAATCTCCATCGCCCTGGTCGTCATAAAGCGAAGGTCCGATCTGACGTGGTATACAAGAGCTTTGGTGCCTTCTGCTGCGTCCTGCGCGACACCGACGGGCAGCGGTTTGGACCCGCCGTGCTTTACTCTTTCCGCGAATCCGGCTCGACCGCCCCGGTGTACGATGACCCTGTTCTTCAGGTGGGCCAGAAGCGCAAGCGGCTCTCGCCCTTCCTCGACGACCACCACACGGATGCTGCATGCGTACATCGACTGAACGAGCGCCTCAATCTCCGCCTGCGAGTGGAACTTGAAGGTCGACAGGGCTAGCTTTGACGCTCTCCGGCCGATCCAAAAGTAGACTACGCACTCCAGGTCCTTTTTCCGGTCTGTCGAGAACGAAGGAACATCGCTGATGCTGCTGCGGGTGCTTGAGCTGTTGCTGCTGGTGGTAGTGGAGACAGAGGATGTGGATGAAGTAACGCTACCAAAGCTGCTGCTGTTGGTCACACCTGCCAAAGGTGCTGCGGTTGCCGACTGCCGAGCGCCGTCGGCCTCGGCGGGCACCGTCACGTCGTCCAAACTGTGTTCAGCCTCTTCTTCCGCTATCCGCCGCTTTCGGTACACGGCCAAAAACACATACGCATCCCCAGAGCAGAGATGCCCTTCCTCCCACGACTCCAAGCGAGTAAACTTGCGCTCTGACCCTTGGCCTCCTCGGTCAAACACGAACGCCATCACGGGAGCCACTAACATCGACTGCGCTACCGCCAAAGCAGCTTTGACAGCCGCCGCGTGGACGACGCTGAGATCCAGTCCCGCAGGGCCGTTCGCCGGTGTGGGCGACGCGACGGCGGCAGCGATGTTGCCCGACGAGCCGGCAGCCACGGCGCCCACTCCAGGTAGAAGAGCAGTGGTCGTAGTCAGGTCGATGGTGGAAAGCGATGGCGCGGTCGTGCGACTCGAACTTGTCGCGGCGACGGGTGTGGAGGCCTGTCGCGCACCTTCGTACATCCTCGAAAGCGGATGAGGCGCGTACAGCGCCCCCACATCTACCTTCGGCGGGACGATCGGGGGCGGGTTGTTGGGGGCGGCGGTGGCGGGCTTCCAATCCGCAAACCGCATTTTGAAGACTTCCGACTCTTCACCCTCCGCCTCTCTGCGAAGCGCCAACCACGGTGGTCGGCGAACGTCCAGTCGAACGACGCGAGCCAGCAGCACTGTGGCGGCGTCTTTGCAGTCAGCAGAGCTCTTTGAGCCCAGCCACATGTACACCTCGACGCCAGCGTCGACCACCGAACACGTGTTCGGCTGCAGCATAGATCGGCTTAGTGGCACAGGACCGTCGGCAAGTTTGCTGCCTCTTTTGAAACCTGGAGCCCCTCCGCTGGTGACTAGGTAATGCTCGATTTTG
>JAIVFJ010000268.1:0-2500 GCA_025765615.1 Zopfochytrium polystomum | reverse complement strand
TGTTTCGCAAACTTGTGGAGGTGGGCGCTGGGCTGTGTTGTTCCCTTTTTTGTGGTGCAGCCTGTTTGGTGGCCAAAAAACCCATGAAAAAAAAATGTTTTCGCTACTATGAAAACTTGTGTAAACGCAAAACAGCCTCTCCCCTGTTTTTCGTTTCCGCAAGTTTGGACTTCGACAAAAAATGGGCAAATCAGGCAAGCCCTCCAAGTCAAAGAAGTTAAAGAAGAAGAGCAGCAGCCCACACATCCAGAAGCTCCTATGAGTCAACCCACCGAAGGCAGCGCAGGCCGAGGAAAATGGAGGGCGAGCAGCTGTTGGGATCCCTGAGGCCTCATCAGTTGGAACATCATCAGCTGCAAGCAGCACCACAGCCTCAAGAGATTGCTCCCAAAGCCTCAGCAGCAGCAGTGAAGAATGCAGCAGCAGCTCCGACAGTGACTCCAACAGCGATTCCAGTTCTGGAAGTGGGGGTTGCCAGCAAGACTGATCGCTTCAAGTGAACTCTTGATCTTGAATCCGCCCTTGTAGAGGAGTAAAATCAGCTTCCAAACCGTACTGCTGACAACAACCTGAAGAAATCCAAGTGGACAATTGTGCAATCGTCGTTCAACAAGGGAAGTGGGCAGAATGCGTCTGTGAAGCAGCTGATCAGCAAGTGGAACAGAGTAGGTTGAGTGTGAAAATGCCTTACCAGCCTGTTTGACTCAACACTCTGATCACTTCAGACTTTGATACGTTGAAAAATTGCGAAGTAGCGATGGTGGATCCGGCTGGGGATGGGATGATGTGAAAGGGATGTTGGTCCAGCCCAGCAAAGTCGTTTGGGAGGAATGGATCAAGCTAGTCTTGCTTGCTCTTACTGTTGATTATATGGTAACACTATCTGGAAAGGCAGGGAGAAATCGCAGGCGTTTCAAAAAGCTGAAGTTCCCGTTCTATGACACTGTAGATGGTCTAGTTGGAGGTATGGTTTGGGTTGGTGTTAGGTTCACCTTTGTCAACCGTTAACAGAGATTTTCAGGAACCAGAGCAACGGGTAAATACACTCCAAGACGTGAAGACTCTCCCGATACCAATGCTAAGCCCAAAGCATCAAGCGAAAGCGATGCTTTTGTTGGCGAGTCAGATGAGCAGGGGAGACAGCAGTCGATCCGTGTGCGGGAGAGATCAGCAGTTGTTCGAGCGAGCAACGTGATCAACGACGGCATTAAGGCTGGTATATCTTCACTTGTTGCCGCACTTAGAATGGAAAAGCCAGTTGTGCTGACCTTCGCTTTGTCCGACAATGATGAGTGCGTTATGGCAGTTCGAAGCCTGAATACCCTTGCTGATGAGGACCCAGCCACTGTTGACCAAAATCTGCTTCTTAGCGGTTCTATTTTACTTATGGGTGATGCTTGTAAAGCCCGCCTCTTCAACAATATTCACCATTCTATTCGCCTTACATGGCTGTTGAGCGAGCTCAACCAGTAGCCCAAAAACAAAAATATCAAATAAAGCCAAGTTTTCATTGAGACATCAGCTCCCGTCTGTCAATCAGACGATGGCTTCTTTGACGTGTTTGATAGTCCTCCCACATCTTCTCTGCGAGCTGGTCCCAAAATTCAGTAGCCTCACGGTACCTGGCTAAATAACCGGTCTAGCTTCCTCATTTGCAGCTGCTGCCTCATGAGCACGCTGTTCACGATGTCGGTTCCGTTTTGTTGCAATTCCTCCTGCACCTGACGATCGCAGAACTCGGCCAAATATTCCGCAATATTGTCATCATCTTCTCTCAGCCGATTGATTGTTATGAAATTGTGTAGGGCGCACGTAACAGTAACCAAGGGAACTTGGACTTTCTCAAAATCGTATTGTGGTGGCGACTGCAAAATTCGAAAGCGGCCCTTCAGTATGCCGATAGCTCACTCGATGGCATTCTGTAGCTGTGAGTGCCGAAGGTTGAATAGCTCCTTTGGATCATCTGGTCTACGAGAGCCCGGCAACATGAAGCAACTACTCACTCGACATTTGCTGATCCCCATTCCTTCAAGTGGTAGCGGACACCCCGATATGGAACAAGTGCATCCATTGGCAGTGGATAGCCAGCATCTGCTAGAAAGAATTTACCTGGCACAGACGGAAACAAACCTCCAAATTATTATTGATATGAGGGTTGCGTTTGAATATATGGTCAATAATGCACCCAAGGCTGAAAAGCGCAGCAGAAATATCAACAGCACATTCAATGCAAAGAGCAGGAGATGATAAGCTACTGTTCTTCGCTCCATAATGCTGCGAACACTGGAGCGCAGGGACATTGGTGGATTTGAAACATTCAGACTCCTTTCTGGAGGCAAGCACATCAGCTGCTCATTGGAGTTTGTCCATATCAGCATCAACTTTGACTCTGAGCGATTTGATGTGATGAGGCAAGCTGCTAATTGCCCCTGCTGAAATCACTGCTGCAGATTCAACATTGCTCAAACTGTACATGAAAAGAGATATGAATGCTCTGTAT